>ML781847.1:754568-769439 GCA_009831015.1 Picea engelmannii | reverse complement strand
TATTGGAGAATCACTTTCTCCTTTTTGGACTTCATCATGGATAATGTAATGCTTGTACTGTAGTCTGGAACACTGTGAAGGCTTCTTGTAGATGTGAATAATAGAGTATATCATAGTTGGAGAACTGGAACATATCCATGTGGCACTTCTTCTGTCATTATGAGATCTGATCTTCTAAGTAGTCATCTTGATGTTAGGACATATTCACCATGCTTCTGTTGTACACTGGAGGTTCTCCACCAAGTTGTCTTCTTCTTATCTGCATACAGGAGTATCTTTCTGGTATGCCTCAAAGTCTTGATATTTCTCTGCATGTGCTCTTTACTCAATTTCTTCTGGAGAACATTCTTTGCATTCATCTGATGTAGAATTTTGACTTATGGATGTTGCGGATAATATAATGACTTATATAGAGATAAGTATGGTGTACTGGAACAATCAATCCTCATAGTCTTCTCCCTCCATCTGAGAGAACCTCTGGTTCTGGATCTCGCAATGCTTTCATTCATAAGTCTTCCGTACATTGTTCTTCATCACGACTTTCAGTTCTTCTGCTTGATTGCTTTTAGTGAGTTCATATCAGGTTGGTAATCCTGTGATTCGTGATACAATGATTGGTTGTTCTGATTCTTCTTTCTTGGAATCTTCATGTTCTTATTTTTCTTTATGTCCATGGAGTTTCTTATAGATTCCATGTCCTAGAGATTCCACTTCTTACCTTCATCACCGGTTCACAGATCTAGATGGACAACCAGGAATACTTTAAGGCTTCTCCTCGAAAGGTTTTCTTCTACGGTTGAGTTGAACATGTATTGTCTTTTCATGGCTGCTACCATGGATATATGTATTTTATCATCTTCAATGGATCATAGGATTAGCTCCCTCCTAATCTTTTCTTCATGTAAGAGTGCATATAATCTGCTCCCTTCATTTGACTGAGTCCATGCTTCCGTCTCCGTCCTTATTGTCTTCTACAATATATGATAGAGTCCACGCTTCCATCTGCAGCCTTATTGTCTTATGCAATATATAATTGGCTCTCTTGTCTTAACAGAGTCCACGCTTCCGTCTTAGTTGTTGTCATAAGTCTTTCCCCAATTTCTCTTGATGTCTGACTTCTAAGTCTCTTCAGGATTGATTCTGATTTCGAATTATCTTGTAATAGCTTTCACATGATATATTTCATTCTTTCATGTGTAATATCTAATTATATTCATTCTTATCTTATTGTTCTTCCATAGGTATACTTCTTCTTGGAACACATTATCTTCCAAGAGATGGATATACAAGATATGTACAAAGACGATGCAAGCAAGATATGTACAAGAGAATAAGAAGAGTGTTGTTACCTTTTAGGAGAAGAAGTCTCTTCCATCCTGCTTAGTATTCTTTGTCGGTTCCTTTTCTTCGGCAATCGATGCTCCGTGTTTCTTCTTTCTTTTCTTTAGCTCGAGACACTGATTTATGTAGTGACCGTACTTCTGACAGTTGAAGCATTGTATTTCTGAAATGTCTTTCTCTTGATTTGGCTTCCTCTTTGAACTGACCTTCTTTTTGTTTTTGAAGTTCTTGAATCTTGTTGTGAAGGCTTGATCATCATACTTCTTTTGAGGTTTCTCTTTTGCACTGATACTTTATTCTTCTTGAGCACGGCAAGTCCAAAGTTCTTCAAATGTCGAGTACTCCTTCCTTGTGTTCATGCTTACGGCAAATGCATCCCATGTCTTAGGAAGACCATTGAGTACTATGTTCACTAATTCCTTTTCTGAAGTGATCTCTTCAATAGCTTGTAGTTGATCTCTTAACTGGGATATCCTTACAAAGTATGATGTTATGTTGTCGTCATCATTCATCTTCATGTCGTGGAGTTCATTCTTCAGACTCATAACTTGTCCAATGTTTCTAACTGAGAAGAGATTTGTTAGGACATTGTACATCTTCTTCAATGAGTCAAGATGGGAGATGTAGGGTATCAAGTGGTCCTTTATGGAATCCACTAAGATACTCATGGAATTGTTGTCAACATCTTTGAACTTCTCCATAGCTGCAACGTTCTGTGGTTCCTTCTCTTCTCCTTCTTTAAACTCTGGCTTCACGATCTTTCCTTTCACAATATCTAGCACTTTATTCTTAGCAAGGATGAGGTCAATCCTTGTCTTCCATGCTCTGAAGTTGGAATCTCCATCTAACTTGTGCTCAAACTTTATAGAATTCATCATGGCTTACTTGACTTGGTCAAACCCTAGATTTGACCAGAAATCTAAACTTCACGTCTTGGCCTTCTGAGTGTACCAGGAGATGTGTTGGGCTAGGGCACACTGATCTATCCGGAGATTAGATCAATCTCATCACTGAAGTTGCCTCAACAAGAGGTTTAGGGTTTCTGCAACTGCTTCTGCTGGTAACCCTAGCTATAGTGCCTTTGGAAGATGCTCCTGCTAGTAACCCTAGCGGTAGTTCCTCAACGAGCTCAATATCTAGCGGCTATGTTTTCTTCCAATGTGTTAGGTTGACTGAAGGGGTGTGGGCCCATAACCTGTTAGAATATAGAAGATGGTGTGCTCGTTTTACCATTGACGATACCCTCGTCACCCAACCACAGGTCGAAGCCTCCCTTCGAGCACCTTAACCTTGACTGAGAATTCCTCTGGAAGAAAACCCTAGGCCAGATAGCCAAACAAGGAGCAACGCATCAATCCCCAAGGACAGTGCATCACAAAAGTTGATCAGATAGTCCCAAACCCTAGCCAAGAGATATCCAAGCCAATACTAAAACTAGTTGTTGCTGCAGCTGCACCTGCAACCCTCCTCCAAACCTGCGCACCAACTGCAACTGTAGTGCGCACCAACTGGGAAACTGCAATTCTGAGATGTTGTCAAATGAGAACTGATGCCCTGTATTTATAGTAATCCTGCCAGTTTGTTGGGGCCGACTTCTCCTTCTGGGTATGTGTCTGTTCAGTATATTATTATTAATTCTGGTCAACTTCTTCTCTTGGAGGCTAATAGCCTAATATAAATTATCTTCTTGAGCCGACAAGGCTTCTAGGGTTATTATCCAACTCATTAGGGTTTCTCTTGCTTTCTGGAGTCTTCTATTCTCGTCAAGTTCACACATGGGGGTAAATACCTCCGACAGCTACCATAATATTAACAATATTACCATGACAATCCAATGATCTTGACCCCATATGGCCACAAAAATCCATGAATTCCATGATATCCAAATTCCACAACACAAAAGATAAACCATTGAAGCCAATAACTAATAATCATGGTCACTAGGAGTAGAGGCCACCAAATCCACCACTTACATAAGTTGATTTTCCATAGCTAGAAACCATGAAACAACATAGTAAATATAAGCATCACCATCAATAGAAGCCATGGAGAGGGGCAAGAAATGACTCCCTCACCACATAGATACACTACTACCTGGAACCCACAATTATGCCTCCATGAACCAACATCTTTGGAAATTGTAAACCACACAATCTTCTATAGATGTCTCGGATCCCCACTCCTCGGTTACATAAAACCTGCTTTCTTTGAATATCGCCCATCAAAAATTCTTCTAAGTTATGAGGGTGAAACCCTACTAGGGTTTGAGGAGGGTGTTGGCAGGGGAAAAAAGATGTGAGAAATGCTTCTCCTTTACAATTCTCCATAAATGATCCATTTTGGACAACATACTATCTTACAACCAATCAACTATTATTTTAGTAGGAGGCATGATTGATCCCTTGTGGTTGTTCAAATTGAGATAAGGATAATGATATATCAAGGCTTATATATTATGTCTTACCAATTATCTCAACCAATGTGACCTAGTAAGTTTTTTAGATAAACAAATATTTATATGATATAAACAATTCCAACACACATAGAAGTCAAACAAATTTGACTTACTTTACTAAGTATTGTAAAAACAATAAAAGAAATAATATTAAATATTATTAATCATGTATAATTTCCTTAAAATTTATATACTAATTTCACTTTAAAAAAATATATATAACTAAAAAATATTTTAGAGTTTAAGATATCAAAACATAAAAATTCAAATTAATGTTAGGACCTTTTTGCTTCACAAATGTGGTGCTAAAGACTATTTCCAATAATGAGGATTGTGATATATAAGTCCACGAATTAATGATGAGACATTTTTACTTCGACAAATGTCGCGCTTAAGACTATTTCCAGCAAAGTGTTGCATGGCAGTGTAGTCCCTGGCGAGTTGAATTGGGAATAAATGCACAGGGATGGGGGAAAAGTAGCAGAGGCAGATGGAAACTGCAACGAAGATGTGGAAAGCAGCATAAAGCACATGTGGTATCCATGTATGAAATGACACATGGCCTCTAGAGTCCCATTTAGTTTTTGAAACTATATAATCCATCTTGCTATGTTCGAAATTTTCGTTCCTACCTTGCATGTTTTATCTCTTCAATGTATTTATGAAATTCATTCATAATGATTTCCGTATACTTCCAACTGGTTAGAGTTAAGTACTATTTCCATAGACCATCTGGCTTGTGTGTCTCTATATGTGTCAGGAAAAATAAATTTATATGCATAGAAGGAGAAAAATATATGCATGAGAAAAAAATAAAACACAGAAGACACATATAAAGTTACATTCAAATTAAATAAACACAATTTCTTGACATTCAGCATAGTTGAAGATCAAAAATTCTGAGAACATAAATATAAAAGGAGATAAAAATAGTTTTATTTGAAATATATCAAAAAATAATATTGTATGTTACATATTCCTAGAAATTTAAATGTGTTTGTCATATAGACTAGGATTGGGGCTCCTGCGGACCATAAGAGAAATATGTAAAATAAATAGGATTGTGGAAAGAAGAAGTGGGCGGCGGTAGAGAGCAATACCTGAAAAGAATAAATTGGAAGGTATCAGTCTTTGGATAGACATTTCTATTTAAAAAGGTGGAATAACTGGATTAATAAACAAAGCAGGATGTGATCAGTATAGACTTACAGTGATGGTACATATCACCCCTTTTTATATTTTCTTGTTGATTCCTTTTTTATTGATGTCGCCGATGGCTACTAGAATCGTGCCAACTTTGTGTTGCCTTTCGTCGACGACCTGCTTCATTTCCCTTTGGACCCATTCTTCAATGTAGCTTCTCAAGGGGGGCACATTTATCTCATTCTGTATTTTTATGTTGAAAAGTTCCTTTTCTAATTCCCTTATATCGATAGAAATATTACGCAGAGCCTGAACAATTTCTTCATTTTGTACCGAATAGTTGACTAGTCAGTTGTCCACATCATCTTCACCATATTCAAAGATGTTGTAAAACTTTTCTAAAGACAACCCCTTAAAAATATCAACTTGTTTATCGAAGGATTTCTTAGTTAAGGGCAAGGAGTTGATGATTAAGTTGGGGTCTTGGACCTCGTTGGTCCTTCCGGCTAATTCTATTTCGATCATCTTTGTGAATAATTTTTATTTCTTCGATATGGCTTGTTCACATGATTAGACAATGAGATGTAGGTACTTCACTTTCTCTTTCCATCATGCATTTAATTGAGTGATCTAATTTTGGGAGGGGAGATCTTCTTGTCTTCTTCTCGTTTTTGTCATGTTGTTGACATGGGTTCCAAAAGGGATGATCATGTCTAAATAGAAACGTTCTTTAGTTTTTAAATCCACCTACAAATGTTTGAGCAAAGAATGTGCCCTCGTTCCAAGGGAAGCCATACCTTGTGATGTTTCCCAGGCCTCGGTAATCAGTTCCATTCTTTTCTTGATATTGTTCTCCACATATCTTTGTTGGCACAGGGGAAGACCCAGGGTTCAATGCTACGACAGCGAACCAACAAAACCCTAACTACTGACCCTTTCGAAAACACCTGCGAGGCAGATGAAGTCTCACTCGAGGTAGAGGTAGGGGGGGTTGCAGGACTCAAGTGTCTGCAACCTAGCTGGGACACAGATATGTGATTACAATACTTAACAGAGAACTTAGCAGTTAACATTCATTAGCATTTAACCCTTATTCACATCGCAGGAAAAACCCTAATTACATAACAACGTAGTATTCAACAAGATCTAACACACCCAAGAGCTTAGAACATAGACATAGAGTTGATCTAACATTCATTCACATTACTAAGGACTAAGATACTATATCATATGCATATAACATACATAAATATGGCAGCACTAAGCATAAATCACATCAATCACACAAAGAAACCATAACATAGGGTATACGTGGTTCACCCCCAGCGTGGGGCTACGTCCACCAACTCTTCTTCTCTTTATTATCTTCTTCCAATGCATAGAGCCACAAAACCAACTCCGCATAGGACAGGAGATCTGTGTGCACCTCGCCAGATCCTCCTTCCTTGAGCTTTTCACAACACAGAGCCTTTCTTACAATCACTTGCACTTAGCCCTGTAAGTCTTAACACACAATATGCACAAAGCCTCTAGCTCCACACTCAGCCGATTCTACTAGGTCTCTTCACTAATGTTTTGTTACATCCCTTACATATCTATTTATACATTAAAAATGGGGCCTAAACATGGGTAAACCCATGGGCCGACATCCCATACCCGTTACAAAAACCCTAATCCCAAAAATCCCACAAAAGGGGGCGAGATCCTGTGATCTCCGCTTTGTCCGGTGCTCCATCTTCGACCAACTTGTCGAAGTCCTCAAAATTGGTCAAACATGACCAGCGTTTCCACAAAACCTGTTCAAGGGACAATATTCTCCCAACACTCACTTGTGACTCATCCTGAGTCACTATGATCTGGGTAACTATGCCTCGAAGGCCTCGAGCTTAGCTCGAGTTTCCTCAACCTGCTGCTTCACCAGAGCCTCCTACTCGGTGAACTCCTGAATAAATTTCTCGATCACCAGTCCTTCCAATCATTGTTCCACTATGGGGAATACTTGTTCTAGTTGTGCACCTTGTCCTTCAATCTCCTCAAAAAGTTTGAAATCTTCATCCTAGACTAGTTGGATCCTCTGGGTCACTTCCATGACTTTACTCTGAATGGCATGGGCCTATTATTGAATCGTGCATTGTTCTTGTGACCTTTTCATCCTCTCGACCAGTGATAGTAGCTTCAATTGTGCTTGCACTTCTGCTACCTGTTGCTTTGCCTCCTGGAGCTGTGACTCCAATGTCCTTAGTTCAAGGTCCTCTGCAAGGCGATCGTAGGTCTATGCACTTTGACTGCTGAGTTGCTTGCATTCCAAGGCTAAAGCCTTGATTCTTTCTACTACGCTTTTGGCATTTTTTTGTCTTTGATCTTCCACTTCCTATGGAGTGCTTAGCATGGCGTTTAGTTCCAATTCTGTTATTCGTTCTTGGAGCTACTGAATGGCTTCAATGAGCTTCCCCACCTGGATCTCAACGGTTTCTTCTTCCATTTGTGCTAGGACCATCACAGAGCGAAGTGCTCTGGTGAATGATTCTTTAACTCCCATCTGCTCCATGAGCAATTGTTCTTTCTCCTTCTGGATCTGCACTCTATCCTCTGCAAACTTCGCCTGGAGGTCATCTTTTTCTTTTTGCGCAAACCAAAGTTTCCCTATGGCTTCATCCTTTGCTTCCTTCAAGGCCTCTATGGCCTGTTATTTTTCCTCCTGGACATGACGAAGGCAACCCTCTGTTGAGTCTGCTAATTTGCATAGTTGGGCAGGCTCATCTCCTACTTTTGCTGACAATGATGCAATAGACACTGTGTGGCTTGAATAAAGAGCCTGTTGTACCCCTTTGAACTCTGCCTCGATCCAATCAAACATTGTCTCCTGTTTGGATTCGGTGCACTGCAAGATGTCCTCTGAGGTATCTGATACAGCGGAAATGATACAGTCAATGTCATCCACCGTGAGCACATTGTGGAATGGAGGTTTATTGGCTTTTGATTTCTTCCACGATGAAGGTTTCGTCGGGGAACCCTTTCTTTTCTTGGATGTTTCTGTCTCTGTCAAGGGATCTTTAGACGGTGTTACTTTGCCCTACTTTTTCTTGTCTTATTCCCCTTCATCCTCTTCTTTGTCTACTTCGTCAAATCCTCCCCCTTCAGGTGAATCTAGTGTAGTTTCCTTTGATGTGCTGCTCAATTCTTGTACCTCTTCCTTATTTTCTTCTTGTTGCTATTGGGTGCATCATATTCTTCGCGAGTGACCATAGGGATTGGATGAGGTTGGGATCAGAGAGTTCTATCTGTTCAACTGGTATGAGGAATTTCGTAGGCCATTCCTTTGTTATTTCCTCCATATCTTCCTCGGTGATTTTGTAATAGGACTGGAGCTCTTATTTTTGTTCTTCTCTATGCGTAGTGATATAGATGAAGTGCTTGTCTGCGCAAAACTTCGCGATTGGCCTGAACATATGAAGAGTGTTTGGCGTCATGCGAGGGAGGGATTTAATGGCCCTCTTCAGCTTTAGATAATAGGTGTGGAACACCATGTTTGACTGCCATTTCTTTTCCATGACGCTTGAATACTGCGTAGTGAACTTCATAGCTAGTGGTTCAGACAACTCAATTTCAGGGAAGGTCGCTCCTTCTGGCATATCCCAAGCAATGAAGGTAATGAGAATCAACAGCCAACTGAAATGAAACTCATAGTTCTGATCCTGATCTTTGCGGAAGTCTTTCTCTAACTGTTTGACGAGGTAGCTCGCCCAGTTCATTTGCAGCCCTTCAGCACATTTTCCTACGAGGTCGACGACAAACCCTGTGACCTGCGTTGGCCTATTCTTCCTAATGAGCTTACCAGTGATCAACTGGAAAGCTAGGCGCACTACACCATTCTGGATGGAGGCTACCTTATAGCCCTGCTTCCCCTTCTCCACATCTCCATAGGTGTCTTTTATTTTCTATGCCAGGGCACGATCTGCAGCCTTCCCTGGGTAAAATTCATGTGGGTCTGGTCCTTGCATGCTCAATCCGATGATCATGTGGATCAGTGTCGGATCTACTATGATGTGTCTGTCCATGCATAGGTAACTGCAATGGAAGCACGATAGTAGGATTTTAACACATGCGTTAACCTCCTGATGTCTTTCGAAGTGTGGTAACTTCATTACATTGAGGATGGTCGATCTTGCGATGTCCATGGTCATGGTTGGCGGATTATCTTCTACTTCTTCTCCATTTTCTTGGTCAAATACTTGTGTGGTGTGAGCATTCCATAGTTTTTGCGATCTCCCAAGTTGAAGTCACTGATATTAAGTGTTAGAATCCTCTCCAACTGTGGTCCTACTGCGTGTATACCCTTCAGGAGGCACGCAGTGATCAATGTGTAGTCGAAATCCCTCGGGACACTTTCACGACTCACTGTGCTAGCCAGAGGCAGGATTGATGGGATGAGCTTCACATTTGCCAAGTCATCACGATTCTTGGTTCGTTTCTCTGTTGCATTCCAGGAGGGCCCAGATCGATGTGTAATCGATGGGGATGCTTGCACTCCTCTTGTCGATGAAGCTTGTGCTCCTACAAACATGACCTTCTCATCCATGAGGTCTATGAGAATCTCTTCGATGGATTTTTCTACTACACTAAAGTCACCCAACACACATGCTCAAGATATGATATCTCAAATCGGTGAACAAATAATCAAGCTAGAAGAACGGATGGCAAGGTCTCAATAAGCACAGCGTGGTAATAGTCAACTCTCTGTGGGCTCAAATAATCATAATTGGAAACAGTGTCCACGATAAGACATTCGACGGGTTAAATAGCTAACATCGTAACGGACTCTTCCAACGGGTAGTAATGCCTCAATCAATGCAATTCCATTTGTTATGGCATGGTCCCAATGGTCCAATGGTGAACGTTACGGAAATAACTGTGTTTCTAGCCGTTCAGGAGCATCGTTCTAATGGTCGAGACGCCTCCAATGGTCATATCACTCCATTGTGGTGAAGTGCCAATCTGCGCTGCTCTGCTATTCCGATGAGCTTCAAGTTCTGCAAGCCTTCCTTCTGCGAAGTCCTCTCTGGCACCTCTCGCAATTTTTCTAGCGTTGCTTTCTTCTTACTGAGTTTTCTAGCTTTCTTTCATGTGATCTGTATTTTTGGATTCCTCTTTCCATTATTGTTCTTATCTTTTCTTAGCATAGTAACTTCGCACTATTGAGGATATTTCATAGGGTTAGAGGGTAATACTTCTTCTCTTACGGGTTCTAGAGTAGATGCTCTACTCTCCTGTATGGATAGATTCTTTAATTCTTCTTGTGTTCTTTCAGCTTCGACAGCTAGGTATTTGGCCCTCAGTTGCTTCAACTTTTCCTCATGTTCTTCTAGTAAGTGCGCTATCCTCATAGCCATGAAATCCCTTAATTCTTTATTTTTCTGTTCTAGAGCATCCTCTTCTTATTTCCTTCGAATCTGATCTTTCTCAATCCAAGTCCTTCCTAACAAAAGTGCAAGGGGGTCATTGTTCTCAACAAACTTAATGACCTCGAATTCTTATTTTGTCAATGCTCCATGAGAAATCATAAGTACATGGGTAAGTCTTCCACATAGAGTTATCAGCTTTCCTTTAAAAAATCATATTCCTCCCACTGAAGGAACCATAGCAGGCTTTCCTAAGATTTTCCAAGTACTTTATGTCATAATGTTCACCTATGTTTCTACATCCAATACACAGTCTATGTTGAAGTCTCATATTCTTGCTTCTATGCACTCTTTCTCTTTTAAGATCTCTGATAAACTTATGTCTATGTGATCATTCAGTGTTTCTTTCGTCTGCAATAATATAGCCTCTGATTCTTTCTAGTTCTTTAGCATATTCTTAGTCTCTTGGCCTTCCTCAGGGTTTTATTGTCTCATATTCATCTTTTCAACTTTAGCAATCATTCTAGGGCAGTCCAAAACTTCATGGCCTATGGATTTACAACAAAGACAAATAGGACCTCTACTAGGGAATTCCTTATCAAGATGTCTCGGTCTTCTACAACTATAACAAAGAGTCAATCCTCTATTTCTTTTAAACGATCCCCAACCTTTACTGTACTGCGCACTGGGATCACAGTGATGGACCTATAAAAAATTATTTCTAGGATCCTGCATCCACTTGTTAGTCCAACAATTCTTTCTATGCATAGGGATAACATGTCTTTCGTTATTTCTATCAGATCTATTCATATCATATCTTCTTTCTTCGAGTTGAGCCCTAGTTTTCAGACTAGGACCAAATCTATCAAACATACCTAGATCCATTCTTTCGAAGAAAAAAAAATTCACTTATCTTACCTTTATCAGAGCACAAACCTTTAAGATCTTACCTCTTTTCTTCAGATCAGACTTCTTTTCTTAGCATGAAGCTTCACAAGTCAAGTAGAGTAGTGCGTACTATAGCAACAGATCTACGCACAAAGCTTTCTCTTTTCTTCAGTTCTCGGCAACGAAACCATTTGTTGGCACAGGGGTAGACCCAGGGTTCAACGCTATGACAGTCCACCAACAAAACCCTAACTACTGGCCCTTTTGGAAACACCTGCGAAGTAGAGGAAGTCTCACCCGAGGTAGAGGTAGGGGGGGTTGCAGGACTCAAGTGTCTGGAACCTAGTTGGGACACAGATTTGTGATTACAATACTTAATAGAGCACTTATCAGTTAACATTCATTAGCATTTAACCCTTATTCACATCGCAGGAAAAACCCTAATTACATAACAATGCAATATTCAACAATATCTAACACACCCAAGCACTTGGCACATAGAAATAGAGTTTATCTAGCATTCATTCACATTACTAATCATTAAGTTACTATATCATATGCATATAACATACATAAAGATAACAACACTAAGCATAAATCACATCAATCACACAAAGCAACCATAACACAGGGTATATGTGGTTCACCCCCAGCGTGGGGCTATGTCCACCAACTATGCTTCTCTTTATTATCTTCTTCCAATGCACAGAGCCACAAAACCAACTCCGCATAGGATACGAGATCTACGCGCACCTCACCAGATCCTCCTTCCCTGAGCTTGGCACAGCACAGAGCCTTTCTTACAATCACTTGCACTTAGCCCTGCAAGTCTTGACACACAATATGCACAAAGCCTCTAGCTCCACACTAAGCTGATTCTACTAGGTCTCTTCACTAATGCTTTCTTACATCACCTAGATATCTATTTATACATTACAAATGGGGCCTAAACATGGGTAAACCCATGGGCTGACATCCCATACTCATTACATAGACCCTAATCCCAAAAATCTCACAAAAGGGGGTGAGATCTCGCGATCTCCGCTTTGCCTGGCACTCCGTCTTCGACGATCCTGTCTAAGTCCTCAAAATTGGTCAAACATTACCAATGTTTCCACAAAATCTGGTCAAGGGCCAACAATCCTCTACATGATGTGAGGAGGTTGAATGATCCTTTTAACTTGGTTGCAGGGTTTATAGGCATGTCTATTGTTAAAGGAATGGCAAGCAATGGCATAGGAATCAAAGCTTCCTCCAATTCCTTGACTAGGTCCTTCAGTCTGGCATTCTTGGCCTCAATGCCTCCAATGGAATCATCAAGAGCATCTCTGTTTTCTCTGTGAAGTCGGGATATTTGGGACGGTCGCATGTTCGCAAGGTTAATCTCTGAACGAGATTTCCCTTTCTTATTTTTTACATCTCTCTTTTCAATAATTAAACTTTTAGACTCGTTGTCAAAAACAATGCTCTGGAATACGAAGGATTCATCTTCGTCAAAAATTTCAGTATCAGCTATGTCCATTGGGAGACTATGTTGGATCACATCTCTAGGTTGATCAAGGTTGTGGAATATGCTATCCAGATTAGTCTCAAGTTCCATGTTCTCACTCTCAATTTCAGGCTCTTCCGCCTGCCCTAAAAATTTTCTTCTCTTCTTCTCCACAGGAAGCTTGTGAGAACTATCAATTTTAGGGCGAGGAGGGTTGTTATCTCCTCCTCTGTTTGAATAATTCTAGGTTTCTTTCTTACTGGGGTGGGCCATTGGAGCGATGCTCCGGGATGTCGTACTTTTGGGAGTGGTATCTGATGATTGAACACTCTTCTCACCAGGGCCTTTTCCCTATTGCATGTACAATTCAGTGGTGCTTTGCAATGTGTCTAGTTCATCGGCATCAAAAGAAGGAGTGTTGTCATCGGTGTCTCTGTTTTCTCTCAGGTGTCTCTAGAAAAAAGAATTGTCGAGGCCAACTGCAAGTAAATGTTTTAAAAAAATTCCATTAGGGTTGAACCCTCTTATCCTTTCATCATATCTTAGGTTCAAGTTGTTGAAATGGGCTGCGAATTCGTCAATTTTGTTGACAATCCTCAACACAAAGTCCCTGACTTTCCAAGGCAAAGGAATGAACTATTTTTTTCTCTTCTCATGGAATAGATGCAACTAGTAGTTGTATTGCCTTACTATTTCTATAACAAAAATTATGTCTGTAATGTTACATGGAAAGAGAGCAGGTTTTTCCTTGGAGAAAAAAATCCTTATCACAATGCAATTCTCCATTTGTGCAAGTGCCCCCTTCCTATCCAAAAAATTGGTTTCTTGGTCAGATATGT
The DNA here is from genome assembly GCA_009831015.1 of Picea engelmannii. Lineage (NCBI taxonomy): Eukaryota > Viridiplantae > Streptophyta > Pinopsida > Pinales > Pinaceae > Picea > Picea engelmannii. The sequence goes on along the minus strand of ML781847.1, from coordinate 755,885 downwards.
GGGGAGAATCCTTTCCTAATAATAAAACTTTGAAAACAGAGACAAAGTCATTAAAAACCTCATAAAAATAATGGGAGGCCTTATGCCTCCATAAGGCCTGGTACCAGAAGGTTATTGGGTCAAATTCTCAGTTTACCTTATTGGACAGAGACAGTTTTGGAAACGGACAGCAATGCACTATCACAAAAACCAACTAGGCTGAGATATGAAATTTCTTCTCCTTTTTGAAGATTGACAATTGGAAACATATTTCATGGGAAATTAACTTCTCCCAATTAAAAATGGCTTGTTCCTTGACTGTGAAATACAAAATATAAAGAACCATGCAGAAAATAGCTGATGTGGATTCATGTCCCGTTATTCTTGTAAACAGCCAGGCAATTTCCCGGAATGGATTTCTAAATGAACTAACCTGCAAGCTTGTGATATCTTTAGAACCTGCCATCCAGTCTTCTAGGAACTCGGGCAAGAGATCCAACCCATTATTATGCTTTCTTAGGAACTGCTTGGAGTCTTCTCCTTTGATCGTCAATGTTGGCTCCGACAATATTAACATCTGGCGGAAGTCCTGAGGTGACAAAGAAACAAGAGACCGGTCCTGCAGTGGAATAATTATTTGGCCTGAAATATATCTATTGATGCACGAAGAGACCATCTCCTTATATTCAAAAAATTCAGGGACACAACCTGCACGAGCAATTCCAGAGGTCCAAATTATTTTGTTCTAGGCGGAAGGGGATGAGTAGTAAGAATATTCCCTAGACCACTGGAAGTTCTGGTCCTCACACCTGAAGATGTTCATTGTATCTCCACAAAATTGTTGTCAAGTTGGTGCCATAAGTTAATGAGAACGTTTGTTTTCTCTAGACGATGCTTGAAATGAACAGTTGGAGGGGATAATATAACCCTCCGCAAATGTTGGTTCAATGTGTGTAAATAGGAAATATCCTCGAGCCTTTCGCTCATTAATGAAAATCTTTATGGGCGTTGCATGATGAGTTGTTAGAAGTAAAGATTACTTATTGCATACTTAGAAGTGTGAAGGTGGCGGGTACGGTGAAGAGCAATTAAGGATTGGAGGTTTCTTGAACGCACCAACCCGACGACGTTTGAACGACATTCCATGATGTTTGAAATTATCACATACCAAATTGGTGTATGAGACCCCCTTGTTTGTGGGACAAGGGACCCCCCTCCACCCAGTGATTTGACTGGTAAATTCTCTGGAGGTATACATACCCTACCCCCCTCTGGGTTTGAACTTGTGACCTCTTAAGAGGAAACACATGTTCTTAACCATTAGGCCCACTCAGGAAC
>ML781847.1:719027-754457 GCA_009831015.1 Picea engelmannii | reverse complement strand
GGACTGGCTTGAAAGTAGGGTTGTAAGGGATACGGAGGAGAGGTGAGCTCTCGATGATCAAATTATATGTCTTTATAATATATATGTGTGTGTGTGTGTGTGTTTATAAACAATTTTTTATTATAAACAAGTGTGAAGGTGATGGGGACAGGGAAGAGAAAGTAAGGAATGGCCAAGTATGAAAAGAGGACGGACAGGTTTCAAAATAGGGTTACATGTGATTTTCAGGAGACGTGAGGGCCCAACAGTCAAATTGTATGTCTCAAAAATTTTGACTGCAAAAGACTTAAAACGGAAGAGGGCATGATGGGGCAGTCTAGCGGCCGGTTTGTATATTTGTGGAATTTCAGATGTTGTTCGCAGGTCTTGGAACAATGGAAGGGAAATCTTGAGCCTGCCTATCTGGGAAACCGTAATGGAAAAAGTGGCTAAGTATGGAATAGAGAAACGGTTGGTCGGACTCGTTTTTGCTAATATATTGAAATTTGTAATAGATATCCCATTACCTGGCAAGATCTTTCCTGCATTTATATTGCAGAATTCTAGGTGTTGTTTGCAGGTCTTGGAACAATGAAAGGGAAATCTTGAACCCGCCTATCTGAGAACCCACAAGAAAAAAAATCGGTAAGTATGGAATAGGGAAACGGTCGGTGGAATTCATTTTCACTAATATATTGATATTTGTTATAGATATTCCATTACCTGGAAGGATATTTTTTGCATGTTTCTGGACAAGTTGTGTAGGGACAGTTATTATGATTGTATCCTTGAGGCATGGTGAGTTGTTAGCATTAAAACTCAGTTATTGCATACTTGGAAAGAAGTGCGAAGGTGGTGGGCACAGGAAACAACGATTAGGAATTGGATATTTCTTAAACCTGCCAACCCAACGATCCATGAAAGAGATTCAAAGAAATGGCCAAGTATGGAAAGCAGAAATGGGGTGACAATAGTTCCACAAGAGACGTGAGGACCCGACGGTCAAATTGTAGGTCTCGGAAATTTTGAGTGCAAAATGTGTAACATGAAAGAGGGTATGATGTGGGAGTGTGGCAGTAAATTTGTATATCGCGGAAATCGGGATGTTGTTTGCAGGTCAAAGAACAATGGAAGTGCGATCTAGAGCCTACCCACTCAAGAATCCATGATCGGAAAAGTGGATCAGTATGGAATGGGGAAACGGTCAGTCGGAGTCGCGATATAAAATCACGAGTGCAAATTTGAACCCATGAGTCTACCAACCCGCGCAGTTAGACATTTTCGAAAAAACGACTAAGTAACGAGAAAGAGAGAGTAGAGGGGAAAGAGAAACGAGAATTTGGTTAAGTATAGAAGAGGGGAAAGAAGGGATAATATATTCAAATCTGTAATAGATATCCCATTTCCTGACAAGATCTATTCTGCATGTTTTTGGAGAAGTTGTATACTTATTGCATATACTTGGAAAGAAGTGTGAAGGTGGTAGGAAAAGGAAACAACGACTAGGAATTGGAAATTTCCTGAACCCTCCAACCCAACGATCCGTGAAAGAAATTCCAAGAAATGGCCAATTGTGGAAAGCGGTTGGATGGGCTTCAAAATAGGGTGACAAGGGTTCCCGAGGAGACGTGAGGCCCCAATGGTCAAATTGTATGTATCGGAACTTTTGAGTGAAAAATGTGTAACAAGGAAGAGGGGATGATGTGGGAGTTTGGAAGTCAATTTGTATATCACGGAAGACGGGGAGTTGTTTGCAGGTCAAGGAACAATGGAATTGTAGTCTACCTGTATAGGAAGCCGCAAGAGAAAAATTCAGTAAATATGGAATAGGGAAATAGTCAGTGTGACTCGTTTTCACTAATATATTGATATTTGTAATAGATATCCCATTACCTCGCAGGATATTTTCTACATGTTTCTAAACAATTTGTGTAGGGAAAGTTAGTATGACTGTTTCCTAGAGGCATGGTGAGTTGTTAGCATTAAACCTCAATTATTTCATACTTGGAAACAACTGCGAAGGTGGTGGGCATAGGAAACAATGATTAGGAATTGGATATTTTGTGAACCCGCCAACCTGACGATCTGCGAAAGAGATTCCAAGAAATGGCCAAGTATGGAAAGAAGATGCACAAGCTTCAAAATGGGGTGACAATAGTTCCCCAGGAGACATGAGGACCCGAAGGTCAAATTGCAGGTCTTGGAACTTTTGAGTGCAAATTGTGTACCACAGAAGAAGGTATGGTGTGGGAGTCTAGAAGTAAATTTGTATATCGCAAAATTCTGGGTGTTGTTTTCAGGTCACGAAACAATGGAAGTGCAATCTAGAGCCCGCCTGCCTAGGAATCCGCGATTGAAAAAGTGGCTAGGTATGGAATGGGAAGCGGTCGGTCGGAGTCGCGATATAAAAGCACGAGTAAAAATGTGAACCCATGAGTCCTCCAATCCGCACAATTAGACATTTTCGAAAAAATGATTAAGTAACCAGAAAGAGAAAGTAGAGGGGAAAAAGAAACATGAATTTGGTTAAGTATAGAAGAGGGAAAACAAGGGCTAATATATTCAAATCTATAATAGATATCCCATTTCCTGGTAATATATTTTATGTATGTTTTTGTAGAATTTGTATACTTATTGCATATACTTGGAAAGAAGTCTGAAGGTGGCGGGCACAGGAAACAACGACTAGGAATTGGAAATTTCCTGAACCCGTTGTTGAGGAAAACATATGACATGATCTTACTCAAGCATTTTGAGATCTTTCTTGGATAAAGAAAGATATATGGGAATATCACCCTAGATTTCTAGCCATCAAAATTGGTATCCTAACTCACAAGTATTGTTTACAAGTGCTTAGGATAGTTTTTTATAAATAAAAGCTTGCTGAAAAAATCATTATTTATGTAATTTTCTGAACATATCAAATGTTGAAATAAATATAGAGACAGAAGTAAAGACACCAAGTCAATAATCAGAACAGATGAGACATAAAAAAATCTTTTATTTCATTCCAACTCATCAAAGAATCATTCTCTTTACAAAATTTCCTGAGGAAGTTTTGGACCAAAGTCAAACTTAGACATCCCCGATGAAACATATAAAAGGACTTCTGACAGAAAATCAAAAACTAAAATTTAAAAGCTGGATAAACTTGCCACATATTGTTTCCCAATCGACTCTGCACAATAGCCTTTGTCAGTCATGAAAACTAATTCATAAACAGAAGAGTCTACATAGACTATCAAAGATAGATCAACACCTATGAAAAACAAGTGTTTGAATGATGTAATTCATCCCTGAATCTTGTTGTCTACAATAAGACCCTTCTCTCATAAAAAATAATTAGTCTTCTAATTAATTAAGGAATGAATGAAAATTGAATTATCTCAAGGAATGAATGATGTCTGGGACCCCTTATGACTCCCTTTATATCTTAACAATCATAACACAACTAGTTAATTAAAAAAAACAACCCTCCTTGTGACTCCCATCATCACACTCATTTTTGACAATTTATCTCAATGATATTTGAAATTATTTCCAAAATATATTACCCATATATCAAAAATATCATGTTGTCCAAAAAAATCAAACTTCAACTGTTCTCAACAATTAATAATAATAAAAACTTAGAATCCATATTTTCCACTCTGAGATGCAATCTTTCCCTTGTTGTTGTTGTCACCTTTCAATATCTCTAAATTTTCCTTAGGTTGTGTTGAGCCTTTAGGCCTAATCTCACTAATCACATGAGAGCAATCATCCCTCAAATGCATGTGGGAGGACACGGATTTATCAGAGCCATTGGAGGGTGAGGAAGAGGTAGCAATGGATTTCCCTTTGTCAGGGGCATGGTGGGCCTCGATTTTCAACCTTTTACTTGCATGGGAAGACTAAAGTAGTGAATGGATAGGGGCATCTTGGACAATTTGATTGATGGGCAGGGGAGAAGGTAAAGACAAATTGGGCTAGCCCCGATGTTGGGAGACTATCGGGTGGATAATCTCTTGCCATCCGTCATTTTCGAGAAATTTAGGCTGTAGTGAAACATGAGGAGGCACGAGACTACCAAGGACATGTGGGGCTTGGAAGGGAGGCCTTTCAGGCCTAGTTTGGACCATTCCTTGCCCAGTCCAATTTAAAAACCCAGCTTGAAATAGCTGGCCTAAATCTTGCAAGTCTGCATCAAAGTGTATGGAAAATCTTGGTCTTCTAGGGCCTCTGTTCCAGTTACCTTTGCTGAAAAATCTCATTCATGTATGCATAATTTATTAGCAAATAGTTTTTTTATCAACCATACATGAAAACTCTTTTAAAATATGAAATAAAATCTGGCTCAGCAACATATCAGACCCATGCAATCTAATCCATATAAAAATTTTAATAGTTATCAATGAGAAGCGGGTGAAGAAAGGTTATGGGATATGCGAGGGGTTTGTATTGAGCGAAAAATGTTAAAATGAGGGGGAAAATATCGTTATTACTACTCACAGACAACAAACAATCAACTGTAATGTAACCCAAAGAACATATCATTGTAATCCATCCTTGCAATCTTAAATTGTTACAATACAAAGTTCCTCTTAACTGTAATTAAATTTTAGGAACAAGGAGTGGATAATGGATATGAGAAGGTGAGGGGATTGTAATTAGAGAAAGGTGAAATAGTGGTAGGGGAAAAGAGCAGATATAGTTCTTAAAATCAATTAAGTAATCCATAAAACAATTATGTATTTAATGCAAACGATCCAACACTAACCAAATAATTATTGTGATCAATTAACATTTGTTGTGTGTTAAACTTGCTCATTGTTCACATTTTAATCCTTAACACTTTTAATTAACACAGTGCCAACTTACTCAAAAACTATATGCCTTCCAAACAACCTGTATAAGAAATATGTTTCCTCTCACTTCTTTCATTTAATATTTAAAACAATTCTAATGAATACAGTCATTTGTTTTAACTATGATCAGCATCAAAACCTTCAACCATTGTTCATAAATTGCTTCTTTAAATCAAACACAGACACAAGTTCCCTTAAAATCATGCCTGATTCCATTCCTCTAATTAATTTAAAAATTAAATTGCAACGAAACCATATTGTTATAGAACACGTGCCCATCTCTGATGGTGCAATCAAACGATACAATGCACGATATCGATAAACATACACAACAGACATCCAAGTCACAACTATCAATACTTTAAATTGAAATTATCTTGATCGGGGAATTTAAACACACAGTAACAAAAACCATAATTTCAACTCATACCATGTTGTAGGAAACACACCGACCAACGCAAGAAGCATTGTTGTGACTTAATTGAACCATAAAATAATGTTGAGTTAAAAATCCAACTGTTACAACACAAGAGATTGTGATTGTGTGTTCATTTCCATTTCTTAAATCAAACAATTAAACCATGTCGAGATATCGATTCAAATGTCATAATAAATAATGCAGTGACTATATACCAATAATAAAAACCACTGTCAATGTTATTCCACCAACTCATAACAGTCAACAATATACCCAACCGAAAATAACTAGTTCGTTTATCAAAATCAGGCTTTGAATAATTGAGGGTGAGCTCTGAGTAATCAAGGGTTCACTCGGTGAAAACAAAACAGGGATACTGGAGTCGTCCACACAAACAGTGGGTGAGAACCCTTTGAGACAACACGGTGGACACACAGGCTACATAACCATTAGCTTGCAAGATAGTGTGGCAGTTCACACCAAGTAAGAGAGACTATGAACAGAGGAGGAGAGGATCCTTACTGGACAACAATAACTATAAGAACAGACATGGTCATAACCCTTGTGGTTTTCCCAAAAAAAAAAGAATAATGCTGGTGGAAATGTAGAGCCATGTACTAGAAACCAACCCTAAAGCAAGCCTCTTGGCATAATGGCCACCATAACCAACTGTGCAGAAACCAAAATCATAAGACGAGCCCATGACCCGGTGAAAAAGGAAATGAAATGACTCAATGTGGTTCAAAATAAAACACAGCAACTCCATAACACCAAATACGACCGGGTAAGGTTGCAAGACTGTGAGGAGACGTTCAATAAGTCTAAATCAAATGAAACCCTCCAACAACAAAAAACCATGGAGACAACCAAGAGCCTTCATGGCTTCCACCACAAAGAATAATCAATGAAATCGTGACTTCATCCATCAAATTTCCATTTTCATCAAATAACACACAAACAACTATTCCAGAGAAACATCGTGAGTTTACACAGTTTCTAGCCTTACGAAAAGCATAGACTAATACATCACCGAGTCAATATCTATTTCATAAATAGAGCGAGTTAATGGATGGCAAAAAAAACATACTTGTAACCAAATAGCTCTAAAAACGTGATCTTGGTCAAGCAGTTCCTTCCTCGCCTGAATATGGGAGCTTAACCACAGTGAAACACAATTAAACAATATCCAAGCTAGGGTGACATCCAGTGGGAGAGGAATGAAGTGACGTGTGGTAAATACACGTCGCTTCCATCCTCTTCTCATTCAATTACTTAGTACATGCCATCCATCCATCAATTAATCCATGCATCGAAACTAACATCCATTACTTGCCAAGTGCGCCACCCGATCCATACTAGCCATTAATCCCAAAACCAAACTATAATGTATATCAAATGTGCCTTCATATAACTCAATAACATTGTATATCCACTAACATCCACTAACATTGTTAGTAGGACTAACATCGACCCTTTTAAATTTCAAATGCATATAGTGTAGCATAATATAGCATAGTTTGGTTTCTTCTCCTTAGATTTTTCATAGGTCTCTTTTCTATTGATCTTATTTCTTGTTATAACTAACATGTGTCTTGTGAAGGTACAACATGTGGCGATTCATGGCTTAAATAGCAATGCCATAACCGTGAATATAAGCCATTCATTCATAAAATTTAGATCTTAGAGTAACGAAACCCACACATAGCATGCATTATCCATCTGCCATTATGTCACAAATAAAACCAATATCTCATCATCAATCATGTCGAACCCTATAAGCAATTTTGAACATCAGCATAACATCAAATAAGAACTAGATATGATCCTCCAATCTACAAGGGGGTCCCACCTACTAGTATTATATATATCATTAGCTTATAAATAATAGGCTTTAGCAATACTTTATGGGCGAAATCCTCGTTGCGATTTTTATTGTCAACAAACTGGCGAATCCACAAGGAAATTTGTTTTCAACAAATTTAGAACTCAGAACGCATGGTTTCGCAGACCAAGAATGGCAAGTAAAGAATATATAACCAGGAAGATTATGCAACAGGGGGAAGTGAGTGGATTTAATGGAAAAATGACCAGGAATTTGGGAATAACTCATGAAAAATGTTAAGTATGAGGGGGTTTATCACTGTGTGCATAATCATTCAACCGGAATATTCTTTTTACTTCAAGGAGAAAAATTATGGACTTGTTGTTTTAAATTCTCAAATGGATGAAGAAATGGAGAGAAGAAGCGAGAGATAACCAATTTCTTTAAAAGACAGCAGTGAAGCAGATAACAAATTCAAGTTCTTTCAGGGGGAACATCGTAACAATTGTGTAAGCTTGATTGTTATTGAATAACAATATCTTGCAGGAGTGTCACTATGGCAGAACTTATCCAACATATTATTCTTGACCAAAATCAACTAAAAGACAAAAAAAATCAATAAAAATCATGATAGAATTAAGATTACAAAATTTTAAAAAGCAGAAAACAAAATGACAGAATTATAAAAGAAAGAGGAAATTGTTGAAAACAGAAAGTAGAAATCAAACTACTATAAAGAAGAAATGAAAAATAGTTGAAAAATGAAAGCAGAGCTAGACTACTAGTATACAGAAAATTGAAACAGCGTTAAAACTTTTCAAGTTGGTTCCACGTAATGTTTCAAGTGAGAACCATTAGTGATGTAGGAAAACAATCGCTCTTGTAGATCTTTTAGAATGTAAGAGTTAGTACCCAGGACAAAAGAGATTTTGAAAGGACCCAACCATAATTTTTGAAATTTTGGATGCCTTCCCCTATCAGTGTGAGATGAATCCCACAACAATACTTTTTTATTGACCTTAAATTTAACATTTTTGACACTCTTGTTGAAATACTTCTTAAAAGTCTGTTGTCTCCTTTTTATATTATCCAAGGAAAACATCCTTTGATCATCTAAAGCTAGGAGTTCATTTATCCTTTTTGAAACATTAGAAGAATTTAATTCTTCGATCTGTAGCATAAACCTTAAGAAATAAATTTCCAGCTCAATAGGCAAGAGGGATTCTTGACCATAAACAAGATGGAAAGGAGTGCAACCAATGCTTACCTTGGCGGTAGTTTGACCTGCCCAAAGGGTGTAAGTGAGGACAGTGTGTCATTGACGAGGCTTATCTTCGATGAGCCTTTTGATGATTCTCACCAGATTTTTGTTGGTAGACTCAGCCTGCCCATTCCCTTGGGGATAATAAGCTGATGAGGTGAAATGTTTAACCCCCAACTTAGCTAAAAATTGGGTCATCTTAGCAGAAATGAAAGCATGACCATTGTCTGTAATAATTTCCAATGGAAGACCAAATCTAGAGAAGATGTTATTTTCAAGGAAAGAAATTACATGATCATTTGTTGAATGCTTAAGTGGGATAGATTCATCCCACTTTGTAAAATAATCTGTGGTTGTCAAAATAAAAACTTTCCCCTTTGAAGATGGAGGATTAATAGGACCAATAAAATCCAATCCCCACTTTGAAAAGGGAAAGTCTAGGAGGACAGGTTGTAATGGCATGGATGAAAGGCGTTCTTTCCCAGCAAAATTTTGGCACTTGTCACAAGATCTCGAAAAAACATAAGAGTCACGAAAGATCGAAGGCCAATAGTATCATTTTCTAATAATCTTGAAAGCAGTGGTTTTAACAGAAAAATGACCTCCTACATGAATGACAGAATTTGAAGAACCATGAGTTTCTTGCAACATTTTCTGTGCATCCTCATTGTTTACATAGAAAAGCAACACACCGTCAATAGATCTTCGAAACAAGAAGTCTCCTATAATGACGTATCTTGCAGATTCAAGACAGAGCCTTCTCCTTTGATGAGTGTCTAAGTTGTCTGGACATCTTTGGTTTTGTAAATATTTAATCAAATTCTTATAACAGGGATGTTCAGACATAGGGAGGATCTGATTATCAATGTAAAATAGAGTCGATAGGGAACTATCCTCTTCATCAATTTCTTCATTATTATCATCATGTTGGGATACGTGAAGGGCTAAGTCACATCCCATAATAGTGGTATAAGTCACGATATTCAAATCATGTTCCTAGATCTTGGCAAGCCAATTTGCAATATTCCCTGAAAGATAAGTCTGTGAGAGAAACAACTTGACAGCAGGTAAAGGAAATTTTACCAGCGTATGCTTACCTAAGATGAAGTCGTGAAACTTTTCAATAGCTTTAACAAGAGAGAAAGCATGTTTCCCAATAAAAGAATATTTAAATTCATCATCAGGCAATCTTTGACTCATGTAAGCCACTGGTTTTTCATTACCTTGGTCATCATTTTGCATGAGGACATCAGAAACTTCTTCCTCGGTGTCATTAGTATATATCGTGAATTCCTTCTCAAAATATGGCTTCGCCAAAACCAGTGTGGAACTGATTTCTTTCTTGATCCCTACAAAATCACTTTCGACATCATCTGTCCAAGAAAAAGAATGATCTTGCTTAAGAAGATTATGAATTGCTTTGAACATTACAGAAAAATCTGGAACAAACCTACGGATGAAGTTAATAACCCCCATAAAATCTTGAACCTACTTCTTGGAAGTGGGAGCAAGCAGATTAATGATAGCAACAATCCTTTCGGGATCAATGCTTATTCCTGAATCAGAAACAATGTGTCCAAGGAGCTTGTGCTTAGTAACACAGAAAATGGACTTAGAAGTATTTAGAGAGATGCCAAATTTCCTACATCGCATGAGAACTCTTTTCAGATGACTAAAATGATCTGATTGGATTTTAGAGTAGGCTATTAAATCATCAAGGTAGATCTGAGTGATATTACCGATCAAATCGTCAAAAGCTATTTGCATAGCTCTTTGAAAGGTGGCACCTGCATTAGATAAGCCAAAAGGCATACACTCATAAGAAAAGGTACCCCAATGAGTAATAAAGGTGGTTTTATATTTATCTTCCCTTTTTACCTTGATTTCATTGTAACCGGAAAAACCATCAAGTAAGGACATCATTTGTGACCCTACAACTTGCTGCAAAATCATTTCCATGTTAGGGAGAGGAAAGTGATCTTTTATACTAGCCCAATTTAATGCGTGAAAATCGGCGCATAATCTGATATGACCAGTCGATTTTCGAACAGGGACCAAATTGGAAACCCATTCAGAATATTTGACCAGAAAGATGATCCCAGCCTTCAAGAGTTTTTCCAACTCCTTTCGAATAGCTGCTTCCAGTGCAGGGTTGATAGGTATTTATTTTTTCCTAACTGGTTTTATGCCCGCCTTGATGGGGATGGCATGTTGTATAAGACCAAGATCAAAACCACAAAGATCCTCATAAGACCAAGCAAAAACATCTTGAAATTCACCAAGTAGCTTGGAAAACTTCATTTTCTCTTCATCAGAACATTTGGCACCTATTTTAACATTCTTTGGAGATTCGGGTGTCCCAATGTTCAAGGAGATGGTTTCACCCACCTTCCTTTTCCACTCCTCTTCTTTATGTTTCTCTCTATTGCCTACATCACTCGATGAAAATGAACTCTCTAGAGGTGTCAAGCCCTTAGGAATCTTGTTATCTTCTATGGATATAATTTCCTTGGGCTTATAAGGTTCATTTTGAATGAAAGCACAAATTCTCTCATCGTTGGGGAAGAACTACCAAGATTCTATATTGTCAGGGATATGTGGACGATATAGATATTGAAAAGTGCAATCAGGTCTATGTGGCAGAAGTTGTCGATTAGGAGAGGCTGCAAAAACAGCAAACCGATCAGCCATTGAGTTCAACTCCCTATTAACATGAGTAATGTTGAAAGATAATAGTTTTGAGATAAGTTCCCAAATAGTTTGGGTGTATATTTTCATCAACTTGTTGCTATGAGGGTAAATTTTACATACAAGGTTCACAACAAGCTCGGAGTCTCCAAAAACTAAAAGGTGACCACAACCAAGATTATAGGCATTTTCAATGCCTAATAATAAATCTTCGTATTCAGTGACATTGTTCGTGCAAGCAAACTCCAACCTATAAGAAAAGTTATGGATTTTTCCTACAGGAGAAATCAAGATAATGCCAGCTTTGTTACCTTCATTAGAGCATGAACCATCAAAGTGCATGTGCCACATACCATCATCCAGATCAATTGGTTCCAAGGAAATGTTATCCTCCTTAGCAAAGATGGAATACACCCCTAGGTCCTCTTCAACATAGTTCACATTAGGTTGTGGGACACTCTCTATGTAAGGTGAAATCCTTCCCTCTCTAAGGACTATAATGTTTTTACCATTTCAAAGAACAGATAAATGTGTTACGTCGAATGAGAGGTATCCACCCATTATAGCTTATCAATCTCTTCCCAAGATGATTGAGTAATTTCTTACTAGCATATCAATTACCTAAATACTAAGGGTTGTCCTTATTTCAAGGTGTGCGCACAAAACTAAGGTCACATATTTTAATCTCACCTATGGTCGTTTGTTGTATGCTATTATAGGAGAGCATGCTTCTGGTGTTTTCGTTTGTACAAGACAAGCCTAGCTCTTCCATAATAATCTTCGACATCACACTTGGGCCCGAACCGCCATCAATGAGGCAAAAATGGGCGATCTTATCCATAATCTTTACAGAAATATAGAAAGGGGGATTTTTTATAGGGTATATAAAGTTATGTACACCTACTTTATTTACAGACAAATCCTCTTCATTCACCTCTTCATATAGGTTGGCTACAACAGAATCTTTTCCTTCCATGAATTTTTTTAGATGCCTCTGTTGTTTAGGAATAGAAACCATGTCCAAAAGGGTGGCATCTGCTTTGATGTTGGCCAACTAATTCAGAATATTGTATTTGGAAGAGGGAGGAGGGGAGGTAATTCCTTGACTGTCAGGAACTTTAGGAACCTGAACCATAGTAGCTGGTGAGGATGAGCTCGGGCTAGAATAATTTTAGGGGGGATCAAATTTTCCTTTGGGAGTGTAGGACTTGTTCCTAGTATTCATGATCATGACATATTCTGGCTCTGCAAAATCTAGGACAACGATGGTATTTTCTGGTCTTTTACCAAAGATCTTATCTCTAGAACTCTTCCTTACCTCACATGTGGCTTCGTCATGGTGTTCCTCGCAAAAGTTACACCAACTTTGAGGTAAGATAGCTTTAGGTTGAAAAACCATTTTTGATGGGATTTCTAAAGGGCAGTGTAGAAGAGGATGAAGCTCCAAGGGTGAGAGGGGAGACACTTCCCTTTCGCTCATACATTATCATATGGTTATTCATATCTTGTATTATATTTAAGAGGGTGGATATGTATGTTTGTTTAACCGATTCTCCCTGGGGAAGACCTGTTCTTTCGATTTGTTCTTCATACTCTAAACAAGTATGAGAGTGGAACTGAAATTATCAATGAATTTTTCCTCAAGCCTATGACGATAGGGGGGAGGTAATGCATTGTAATAATGCATGAAATCATCTTGGTTCTGAGGTGGAATGAGTTCGGGGATTTGATTGTATAACTTAGTGAAACACAAGTTGAAGGACTTGATGGTCTCACCATCTTTATAGACAATGTTATTGTACTCCCGTAACTGCTCAGTTGGGATTTTAGATTTCCCATAGGTGGATGTGAACCAATAAACTAACTCCTCCCAAGTAGACAGAATCTTAGGAGGAAGTTTAAAGAAATCATCCGCAACCTTTCCTTCCAAGGAATAGACGAATAAGCGCATGCAAGTATCGTTGTCATTGAATCCTATGTTGTGATAAGCATTAGAAAATTCCACCAGGTGTTCATTTGTAGTGATAGTGTTATTCCACGAAAACCTAGGGAGATTCTCTTTGAATTTAGGAAGTGGAAAAGTATCATGTGCTAGGTTAAGAGGAGAGGACACATGCCACGGTGTGGTTGTGGCGTCTTCTTCAAACTGAAAAAGCCCATACTTTTTAATGACTTTGGTGGGATTTTTGGTAGATTGGACAAGGATATGGTGGCTATATAAGATACCAATCAATAACGAAGGTGAAGACTGAGAGGAGGAAGAACTTCCAGTGCCACTAGATCCACCACTAGATGCCATCTTGTGGATGATAGGTGAGGGAGAGAAAGATGAACTGGAATAATCAGACAAAGTTCTCCTTAGAGAACTTTGCTGGGTCGACAACACAACGTCCCTTCTTCCTATTTCAGCAATAGGATTAATTTCAAGTGATAAGCCTCTTCTTCTTCTAGAAACATGAGAGTCTAAGAACATGAAAGTAAGGCCCAAACTGAAGGAACAAGAAGGTTACTGTTGATTTCTAGGTTGTCTACTTCTAGCTTCCCAATGTTCTTGGGCACTAATATCTTGTTCAATTGTTGCCCATGAATGATTAAGCTCCGCACAAGTATTGGCAGTGTCTAAAATGGTGTTGAACAAATTCAAAGCAATGTTGGTCTGATCTTAAAGACCGGGCTCAATATTGGGTTTCCTTGTAACATGCACAGTCATTAAAAAATAAAACAGTCAAAGAATCAATATCATAAAAACAGATGTATTTGATGTTAATCAAGCATAAAAATTAACCAGAGATATATTGAAGATCTCCCCAGTATGGTCACCAAATAAATGTTGAGGAAAAGATATGAAATTATCTTACTCAAGCATTTTTAGATCTTCCTTGGCTAAAGCAAGATAGATGGGAATATCAACCTAGATTTATAGCCATCAAAATTAGTATCCTAACTCACAAGTATTGTTTACAAGTGCTTAGGCTAGTTTTTTATAAATAAAAGCTTGCTGAAAAATTCATTATTTATGTAATTTTCTGAACATATCAAATGTTGAAATAAATATAGAGACAGAAGTAAAGACACCAAGTCAATAATCAGAACAGATGAGACATAAAGCAATCCTTTATTTCATTCCAACTCTTCAAATAATCATTATCTTTACAAAATTTCCTGAGGAAGTTTTCGACCAAAGTCAAACTTAGACGTACCCGATGAAACATACAAAAGGACTTCTGACAGGAAATCAAAAACTGAACTTTAAAAGCTAGATCAGCTTGCCACATATTGTTGCCCACTCGACTCTACACAATATCCTTTGTCAGTCATGAAAACTAATTCATAAACAGACAAGTCTACACAGACTATCAAAGATAGATCAACACCTCTGAAAAACAAGTGTCTGAATAATGTAATTCATCCCTGAATCTTGTTGTCTACAATAAGACCCTGCTATCATAAAAAATAATTAGGCTTCTAATGAATTAAGGAATGAATGAAAACTGAATTATCTCAACAAAAACTCAAAGAGCAAACCTTAGTATGCTTCTCCTTCTATTCTCCTCTTGTTCATCTCTTTCCTTTTTCCTTTAAGAAAATTAGAATTGGTTGAAGTAGTTGAACTACTTCATTACTTAAGTTAACTAAAACTCAATCAACTTTTAGTTAGGGGGAAAAGTAATAAATCATAGTAAGGGTTTTTAAATAAATAATAACTAGTAGGTGGGACCCCTTGTGACTCCCTTTACCTTTTAACAATCATAACACAACTAGTTAATTAAACAAAACATCCCTCCTTGTGAATCCCATCATCACACTCATTTTTGACAATTTATCTCAATGATATTTGAAATTATTTCCAAAATATATTACCCATATATCAAAAATAGCATGTTGTCCAAAAAAATCAGAAGTCAACCATTCTCAACAATTAATAAAAAAAAAAAACTTAGAATCCATATTTTCCACTCTAAGATGCAATCTTTCACTTGTTGTTGTTGTCACCTTTCAATCTCTTTGAATTTGCCTTAGGCTATGCTGAGCCTTTAGGCCTAATCTCACTAATCACATGAGAGCAATCATCCCTCAAACGCATGTGTGAGAACACGGATTTATCAGAGCCATTGGAGGGTGAGGAAGGGGCAGCAGTGGATTTTCCTTTGACAGGGGCATGGTGGGCCTCGGTTTTCAACCTTTTACTCACATGTGAAGACTGAACTAGTCAATGGACAGGGGCATCTTGGAAAATTTGATTGATGGGCGGGGAAGCAGGTAAAGACAAATTGGGCTAGCCACGATGTTGGGAGACTATCGGGTGGACAATCTCTTGCCATCTGTCGTTTTTGGGAACATCAGGCTGTAGTGAAACATGAGGAGGCACGAGAATACTAGGGACCTGTGGGGCTTGGAAGGGATGCCTTTCAGGCCTAGGTTGGACCACTCCTTTCCGAATCCAATTAAAAAGCCCAGCTTAAAATAGCTAGCCTAACTCTTGCGAGTCTACATCAAAGTGTATGGAAAAACTTGGCCTTCTAGGGCCTCTGTTTCAGTTACCTCAGTTGAAAAAGATCATTCTTGTATGCATAATTGATTAGAAAATAGTTTATTTATCAACCATACATGACAACTCTTTTAAAATATGAAATAAAATCTGGCTCAGCAACATATCAGACCCATGCAATCCAATCCATACAAATTGTTTAATAGTTATCAATGAGCAGGGGGTGAACAAAGGTTCTGGGATATGCGAGGGATTTGTATTGAACGAAAAATGTTAAAATGAGGGGGAAAAGATCGCGATTACTGCTCATAGACAACAAACAATCAACTGTAATGTAACCCAAAGAAGATATCATTGTAATCCATCCTTGCAATCTTAAACTATTACAATACAGAGTTCCTCTTAACTGTAATTAAATTTTAGGAACAAGGGGTGGATAATGGATATGGGAAGGCGAGGGGATTGTAATTAGAGAAAAGTGAAATAGTGGTAGGGGAAAAGAGAAGATATTGTTCTTAGAATGAATTAAGTAATCCATAAAACAATTTTGTATTTAATGCAAATTATCCAACACTAACCAAATAATTATTGTGATCAATTAACAATTATTGTGTGTATTTTAACCATTATTGTGTGTTAAACTTGCTCACTATTCACATTTCAATCCTTAACACTTTTAATTAACACAGTTCCATCTTACTCAATAACAATATGCTTTCCAAACAACCTGTATAAGAAATATGTTTCCTCTCACTTCTTTCATTTAATATTTAAAACAATTCCAATGAACACACAGTCATTTGTTTCAACTATGTTCAGCATCAAAACCATCAACCATTGTTCATAAATTGCTTCCTTAAATCAAACACAGACACAAGTTCCCTTAAAATCATGCTCGATTCCATTCCTTTAATTAATTTAACAATTAAATTGCAATGAAACCATACAATTATAGAACCCATGCCCATCTCTGATGGTGCAATCAAACGATACAATGCACGATATCCATAAACATACACAACAGATAGCCAAGTCACAACTATCAATCCTTTAAAATGAAATGATCATGATCAGGCAATTTAAACAAACGATAACAACAACCATCATTTCAACTCATACCATGTTGTAGGAAACACACATACCAACGCAAGAAGCATTTTTGTGACTTAATATAACCATAAAATAATGTTGAGTTAACAATCCAACTGTTACAACACAAGAGACAGTGACTATGTATCCATTTCCATTTCTTAAATCAACCAATTAAACCATGTTGAGATATTGATTCAACTGTCATAATAAATAATGCAACGACTATATACCAATAACAAAAACCACTGTCAATGATATTCCACCAACTCATAATAGACCCGACCTAAAATAACTGGTTCGTTTATCAAAATCAGTATTTGAATAATCGAGGGTGAGTTCTGAGTAATCAAGGGTTCACTCGATGGAACCAACACAGGGAGACTGGAGTCGACCACACCAACAGTGGGTGAGAACCCTTCGAGACAACATGGTGGACACACGGGATACATAACCATTAGCTTGCAAGACAGGGTGGCAGTTCACACCAGGTAAGAGAGACTATGAACATAGGAGCAGAGGATCCTTACTAGCCAACAATAACCGCGAGAACACGCATGGGCATAACCCTTGTGGTTTTTCCAAAAAAAATTGAATAATGTTGGTGGAAATGTAGAGCCATGTAATAGAAACCAACCCTAAAGAAAGTCTCCTGGCATAATGGCCACCATAACCAACTGTGCAGAAACCAAAATCATAAAATGAGTCCACGACCCGGTGAAAAATGAAATGTAGTGACCCAAGGTGGTTCAAAATCAAACACAGCAACTCTATAACACCAAATATGACTAGGTAAGGCTTCAAGACTGTGAGGAGACGGTCAGTAAGTCCAAACCGAATGAAACCCTCCATTAAAAAAAACCATAGAGACAACTGAGAGCCTTCATGGATTCCACCACACAAAATAATCAATGAAATCGTGACTTCATCCATCAAATTTCCATTTGCATCGAATAACACACAAAAAACTATTCCAGAAAAACACCATGAGTTTACAAAGTTGTCAACCTTAACAAAAGCACAGATCAATACATCACCAAGCCAATATCAATTTCATAAACAGAGAGAGTTCATGGATGGTGAAAAAAACATACCTGTAACCAAACAGCCTTAAAAACGCGAGCTTGGTCGAGCATTTCCTTCCTCGCCTGAATATCGGACCTTAACCACAGTGAAACACAATTGAACAATATCCAAGCTAGGGTGACGACCAGTGGGAGAGGTATGGAGTGACGTGCAGTAAATGTAGGTCGCTTCTATCCTCTGCTCATTCAATTACTTAGTACACGTCATCCAACCAGCAATTAATCCATTCAATTATTCCATGCATCGAAACTAAAATCCATTACTTGCCAAGTGCGCCACCCGATCCATACTAGCCATTAATCCAAAACCAAACTATAATGTATATCAAATGTGCCTTCATATAACTCAATAACATTGTATAGCCACTAACATCCACTAATATTGTTAGTAGGACTAACATCGACCCTTTTAAATTTCAAATGCATATAGTGTAGCATAATATAGCATAGTTTTGTTTCTTCTCCTTAGATTTTTCATAGGTCTCTTTTCTATTGTTGTTATTTCTTGTTATAACTAACATGTGTCTTTTGCAGGTACAACATGTGGCTATTCATGGCTTAAATAGCAATTCCATAACCATGAATATAAGCCATTCATTCATAAAATTTAGAGCTTAGAGTAACGAAACCCACACATAGCATGCATTATCCATCTGCCATTATGTCACAAATAAACCAATATCTCATCATCAATCATGTAGAACCCTGTAAGCAGTGTCGAACAACAACATAACATCAAATAAGAACTAGATATGATCCTCCAATCTACAAGGGGTCCCACCTACTAGTATTATATATATCATTAGCTTATAAATAATGGGCTTTAGCAATACTTTGCAGGCGAAATCCTCATTGGGATTTTTATCGTCAACACCCTCCAACCCGACTATCCGCGAAAGATATTCCAAGAAATGGCCAAGTGTGGAAAGTGGTCGAACGACTTTAAAATAGGGTGACAAGGGTTCCCAAGGAGACATGAGGCCCTGACGATCAAATTGTATGCATCGAAAATTTTGAGTGCAAAATGTGTAACATGAAAAAGGGGATGATGTGGGAGTCCAGAAGTGAATTTGTATATCGCAGAAGCCAGAGTGTTGTTTGTTGGTCACGGAACAATTTAAGTGAAATTTAGAGACCGCCTGGGAAGGAACCCATGATCGAAAAAGTGGTTAGGTATGGAAAGGGGAAGCGCTCGGTCGGAATCGCGATATAAAAGCATGAATAAAAATGTGAACCTGTGAATCCGCCAACCCGCGCAACAAGACATTTTCGGAAAAAATGACTAAGTAATGAGAAAGAGAAACTACAAGGGCAAAAGAAAGGGGAATTTGGTTTAAGTATAGAAGAGGGAAAAGAAGGGGATAAAAGAGTGTGAAAATAAAAAAGCGGAGGGAAATTTCTGTAAGAGGGAATTGGTCTCAAACAAGCCCCATTGTTGCAAAACCATCATTTTCTAGTCCAATATTTTATCCACTTACTCGTTTTCTATTGTGCTTGTACCATTAAAAAGGGTGTGAGCAAATGCCTTGTTGAATATTTGTTTTTATTGCAACTTGTGGGAGTAATTGTGTTCTTGATACATTCTTCCATGACTTTGGCATATTAACCTAAGTATTAAACTTCTTGCATGATGGGTTGTTATCATTAACGCTTAATAATTGCATGTATAGAAACAACAATGACGATCTCAAATTTTAATATTGTTGTTGATTTCATAGTCCCATTTGACTACAGCCACCATAGATCAATTTTTTTATTATTATTATTCATGAAGAAGAAATTTGGTGATTTCATTAATAAAGTAAAAAGTGCTCAAATAGAGGTCAAGGGATGGACAACTAATAAAATGTTTCCTTTTGGAGTAAAGGAATCAAGGAAGCGAATGGGAAATAAGAAATCGTTTGCTCAGCAAGGTTGAGATGAAAATGAAATTTCTAGGGCGGGGCCCCGACTGCCACATCATGAATTAGTGTTGTTATGTTCTATCTGCATTATGAATAGAATTGAATGTTGGTTTGAAACTGTCTAAAATTCATTTTTGTTTCCATAAAATCCTGATGGGATCAGCACAATGCATTGTCATATAATTGTTAAATGCTCCATATTAGATCAAATTACTTGAGCCAATACAATATTCAATAACTACAAGACTATCGAACCATGCTAATGAGAAGAGGTGTTAAATCTAGCAAAGAAGCATCAACCAAGATTCCAAGGAATTGTTTTTGATAGTAAATCCATAAAAAAAAAAATATTGGGTAGTGTATATTTATCCATAGAAATTGGATTGAGTTCTTTGCACCGAAACATTGAACATATTTGTCATAAATACAGGTACAGGATCTATAAAAAGAAACAAAAAAACATGCATACAATTTTGTGTTGTTCCTCTAGTGGGACAACATGCAGGATCCATTGAGATGCTCTTCAACATGCATACAAAACTCATTACCATGAATTTTTTTCAGAAGTCCTTGTAGTCTTCTCCTCAGAAGGTCAATGTTCGTTGTCGCAATCTCAATATCTTGCGGAAGACCTGAGGCGAAAAAGAAACATGAGAGTGGTTCTGCAGTGGAATAATTCATTAGCTTGAAGCAGATTAAAAACACTCGTGCTCTTGATGTTGGTGACTTGGAGACATTACAAGGCACCACTGAATTGTACAAATAACAGAGAAAAGGCCCCGGTGAGAAGAATTTCCAATCCACGGCCACCACTGTGAAGAGAATGACATCCCACAACATCGCTCCAATGGCCCACCCCAGCAAGAAATCAACCCAAAAATTTTCAAACACAGGAGGACATAAGAACCCATCCTCACAGTAAATTTGATAGTTCTCACAAGCTTCCCATGAGGAAGAAGATAAAAAATGTTGTAGGGAAAGCGGAAGATCCTGAAACTGAAAGTTGGGACACACCAAGAGACCACCTCCTCACAGTCGAAGACTTTAGGGACACAGCTTGCAAAAGCAATTCGAGAGGTCAAATTAATTCATTCTGGGAGGGAGGGGACCAAGAGACCCCCTCCTTACAGGCAAAGACTTCAGGGACACAAGTTTCACGAGCAATTCCAGAGGCCCAAATTAGTCCATTATGGGCAGAAGTAGATGAGTAGTAGGAATATGCCTTGCACCAGTGGGAGTTTTGGTTCTCATCCCCTAAGATGTTAATTGTATATCCAGAGAACAGGAGAGTGGTCCCGCAATTGAATAATTATTTGTCTTGAAATATATCTATGGGAGCATCAAGATACCATTTCCTTACAGTGAAATACTTCCACCCAGAACAAACTAATTTGGACCTATGGAATTCCTACTCTCGAGCTGCAAAACGGCTATTGCGTTCAGCGTAGGTTTATTTTATGAAACCCCTTCCTTTGTTCTTGTTAGGGCCTCCATCATCGAGATGGGAAGTGCCCCCTATTATGTTTGACTTAAATTTGGGTGCAGAAGTGGGAACAATGTATGCATTGCCATCATCCATTGTCGTATCATCTTCCATCACATCATCTTCTTCCGGCTCGAAATCGATCGCATCAACCTCTGAGCCAGCCTTCAACGCAAGTGGGTAGGCTGTCTGAGTAGACGCGGTTACCTTGGAATTATTTAGCTTGAAATATATCTCTCGGTGCACCAAGGGACCATTTCCTTTTTTTCTCCTGGGCATAGGGAGATGAGTAGTAAGAATATACCTTGGAGCACTGGAACTTCTGGTCATCATTGTTGAAGGTGTTTACTATATCTGGACAGAACTGTTGTCAAACTGCTACCATAAGTTAACGATAATATCTATTTTCTCCAGATGATATTTGAAATGAACATTCGGAAGGGATAATATAACCCTCCGCAAATATTGGTTTAATGCATATCAATGGGAGATCTCCTTGAGCCTTTCATTGATCAATGACAATCTCCACGGTTCGTGTGTAATGAGTTGTTACCATTAAAGCTTACTAATTGCATATTTATAAAAAAGTGCGAAGGTGGTGGTGACGGTGAAGAGAGATTAAGGATTAGAGATTTCGTGAAGGAGCCAACCGGACGACGTGCGAAAGAGATTGCATGATGCTTGAAATCAACACTTGGAAAGGATAACACAACCCTCCGTAAATCTTGGTTTAATTTGTATTAATGAAAAATCTGCTCCAGCCTTTCGAACATCATTGACAATATTAACGGTTCCTGGACGATGAGATATTAGCATTAAAGCTTAATAATTGCATATCTAGAAATAAGTGTGAAGGTGGCAGGGATGGCGAAGAGCGATTAAGGATTGCACATTTCGTCGACCCGCCAACCCACGAAAGAGATTCCAAGAAATGGCCAAGTATGGAAAGCGGTTGGTTGGGCTTCAAAATAGGGTCATAAGTTATACTCAGGAGACGTGAGGGGCCGATGGTGAAATTGTATGTCTCTGAACTTTTGACTACAAAATGTGTAACACAGAACATGGTACAATGACGGATTTCGATGGGCAATTTGTATATCGTGAAATTTCGGGTGTTGTTTGTAGGTCACGGAACAATGAAAGCACAATGTTGAGCAAGCATGGCCAGGAACTGACGATGGAAATAGAGGCCAAGTATGCAATGGGTAAGCGGTTGGTCGGACTTGTGATATATAATCATGAAACATACTCAGAACAAGGCATATTGACGGGCTTGAAAACAGGGCCACAAGTTCTACTCAGGAGACGTGAGGGCCCGATGGTCAAATTGTATGTATCCCA
Organism: Picea engelmannii; assembly: GCA_009831015.1. Taxonomy (NCBI): domain Eukaryota; kingdom Viridiplantae; phylum Streptophyta; class Pinopsida; order Pinales; family Pinaceae; genus Picea; species Picea engelmannii. Next base: position 732,051 of record ML781847.1, on the reverse strand, counting down.
ACTTTTGACCGCAAAATGTGTAACACAGAACAAGGGACAATGACGGACTTAGATGGTCAATTTGTATATTGTGGAACTTTGGGTGTTGTATATCAAAGCATGAGACATTTGGAAAAATGACTAAATGACCAAAAAGGGAAAGTAAACGAAAAAAAGAAAGGGAAATTTGGTTGTCAATTTGTAGATCGGGGAAGTCTGGGTGTTGTTTGCAGACGACGAAACAATGGAAACACAATGATGAGCCCGCCTACCCGGGAACCCGCAATCCAAAAAATTTGTTGAATATGGAACGGGGAAGCGGTCGGTCAAACTCGTGATATAAAAGTATCAGTGGAAATCTGAACACGTGAATCCGCCAACCCGCGCACCTAGAAATTTTCTGAAAAAACAACTAAGTAACCAGAAAGGGAAAGCAGAGGGAAAAAAGAAAGGGGATGGCAATTTTCGAAAGCGGGAATTGGTGTAAGAAATCCCCATTGATGGTCTTAACAGTAACTATGAAGTGCATTAAATAGGTGAACAGGCTCTTCAATCAAAGAATAGATAAAGCGAACCATGCTTATAGTTTCCAAGATGTGTTTGCATAAGAGAAGCATCGAAAAGCCACAAGAAAATCAATTTTGGGATGTTTAAGTAAAATTATTGTACTGTCAACTTCACCGTAAGTATAACAACGACGAATTTGAATTTTAAGACGAATTTTAATTTTAATTTTTTTTGGTTGATATGAGAGTTTCATTGGACTTCACATAGTATATATCTTTTTATTTCAAAATATTCCCAAAGATGAATTTTGCTAAGTTCATCGATCAAGGAAAAGTGCTAAAACGAGCCACATACTACATTTGCGTCAGAGAGATTATATTAAAAGGCAAAGAAGGTCCTGTATATTCTTTAAGATCATAGAAAAACCGCCAAGATCCTAAATGTATCATTAATTTTCTAGAACAAAGCATACAACCAAGAGCCAAGTAAACACCAAATGTATTGAAAGTTGAGGCACAAGGCAACTCATGAACACAGAAGGCGCCAAGTGAGATCCAACAAGGGTCCATAGAGAAGTATGCATCGACCTATGCATCAAATAATTTGATAAAAAAAAAAAAAACACGTGGCATTGGTTTTCTCTTACATATGGTATATCTTCCCATGAGAAAATAATCGGGGCCATGACATATGAACAAAAGTCTGCCAACACAAGACAACACAAAACTAGTGGAGCTTCGACATTGTATCACAGCTATAACCAAACCCCCAAATGGGGAACAAGAAACTTGTTGATTACTATTTTACCATGAAGCAAGATCACTATGGACATTTGCTTCTGATAGTGCCATGTTCTATCACTACCAGTTTTAACAATGCCAAATTTCCAATATTATTGGAAATTCCTTATGGTTCGGCCCAGAGGAGCAAGCCATTTTGATGGTTCAAAGGATGGGCCTAATTTATTCACAGTTGGATACTTTGTATGGGGTTTGTCCTCATTCTTCCCATTTCTGGACTGAACAATCTTATGCGCTTGTACATCAGCAATAAATGCACCTGCCTGTATGAATTCCAATGATCGAACTCCCCAATCTCTATAGGGAGTTCTGAAGATCTCAAGATCATGCTTCAACCCATGTTGAGACCTTTTTTTTCAATTAGGACACCGAGAAAATGCAGATATCCTACCATAAAACTATAGTTGGAGATCATCATTTTTTTTTTATTTGGGTACACAAAAAATGCAGAAATCCTGCCATGGCTATATAGTTGGAAAACATTTTTCCAATTTGTGCACCCAAAAAAGTGTAGACTCAAACAAATCTATAGCTAGCCATCATTTTTTTTTCATTTGGACACCCCAACAAATATGAAAAATTCTTACTGGGAGATGCAAAAAAACATCAAAATAACAACAACAACAATTTGATTTATAGTTAGTTTCTCCTTGTTTTTTCAAGTGCACAAAAGAGACAAAATCTCTAGAAAGAAAATTTTACAGCCATAGATATAATCTCCGAAGAACTCGAGTCCCATGAACATTCATTTGGGTATTGAATAAAAATTGCAGATACACATGAGATTTTTTCGTTTCCTACCAAAGCTTGATATGAATTTATTTATTTTCAACCGATATGTAGTATTGCATTGTCCTCATTTAAGGTAAATTTGCTATGGACCTGAAATTTGCACAGCATGTGGACATTGTTTTCCTTTTTCTATAGGTATACTTCATATGGAAATTATTCTAACCTGGAAATCACTTCTTGTAACAGAGGTTGTCTAATTGTACAATGTACGATTGTGTTGCCCACGATTCAGATGGCATCATTGAGGCAATGTCTATATATGTAAGGGCATTTTTTACTGCATCGTAGACAATCAATTGTACCATCATTTATGAAAGCAGAGGTAGAAGAAAGAGAGTTGCATTTGGCACATACAGGCTCGAAGGGGGTCGAGTACGCATTTGATGAAACCAAAACACCCTCAACTTGGGCACGTGAGGATAGCAATTAATATATTGAACAATATAATATACAACTGCACAACAAAAAAAGAAAAAATGCAAAAAATTGGTGAAGGAAATTTGTATGAGAAAAGTGAGGATGAAATTGTAGATGTATACGCACAACAGTTGTAGAGCTAGTTAGTTTCTTGAGATCTTGTACTATGTCTGTTCGCAATTCTGTTACAAATGTTGCTTGGGTTGTGCGAAAGATCATTTCTTTAACATCTATTTTCTTTGTTATATTTTTGAAGAGCATAAGTGGAAATTTCCCTTTATGCAATTGTTGTTCCATTGCAGAAACAAATTTGAATAGGTGTCAAACAATTGCAGCTGCAACATGGAACAATGCAATAGTTGTGTAACATAACCGAGATACATGGACATGTGAAAGTAAAGGACAAAACTGGATATGGAGAATGGTACCATTGCCTTGTTGTTGTCTGACTCTCCATCTTTTATATGGAGAATGTGTTGCAAGCCAAGTTTTATCACGAGTGTGACAGCTACACCAATGGTTTTGATTGGGTAAGTGTCATTATTTTGTGCAAGTTGGTTGATTGTTGTGTCCGGGACGAAATGATATTCTGAAAAAATCACAAGAATTTTTTCCACAATACTTGTTTCGTTGAGAAATATAATCTGATCACAATCACCACGGTCATATATTGTTTTGGGAAATATATTAAAATTTGTAATGGATATCCCATTACCTGGCAATTTCTTTTCTGCATGTTTCTGGACAAGTTGTGTGGGAATAGTAAGTGTGACTGTCATCAGGGCTTCGTTGTCTATCATGTCAGCACACATAATGGATCTAGTTTTGTTTGCCTTGTCCAAATAGGTGCTATAGATGACCATTATGTCCCTGACAAACACTTGTCCAGTTCGGTGGTTGTTCAAGCCCTCTATTGATAGTATTTTGGGTGTTATAAGTTTAGACTTGGTGACATTTTTTGAACAAGAAAATTAATGTGAATGGTATTCTACCTCATTTTTTTTTCTTTTTTCCTGGCATAAATGTACAAGTAGATGCGCAACTTGGATGAAGTATGGAGCCAGAGTTTTGCAACTAGACCTCTTAGTCTACAGAACTTGCGCTATGTTCGACGTCTCATTTTTGCTCGTTGATACTTCTTTTGAACTGCAAAGTATGTGTTGCAGATGACATCAACATATTTATCATGGCATATATGAATAAATAGCTGAGGATATTTGTTTGTTAAACATATGAGGAACACAATGTATGAATTTTTACTTTTGGCCTTGTCGATCTATTGATGTTTGCGATGATTGATTGTTCATGGCCATGTCAATAGTCCAACTTTTTATGATGCAAGCATGTGTAGATGAACATCGGAAGGACTAAATAATCATATGCATTGTATATTGTCCATAATTGTTCTGAATGTCACATACAGGGTCGAAGGAGATGGAATACGAATTAGGGTGTCAAGGAATACTCAGAAAACATGAGGACCCTACGGTCAAATTGTATGCCTCAGATTTTTTGACTGCAAAAATGTGTAAAAGGGAATAGGGCATGATGGGGGGGTACATCAAACAATCTGTATATCACGGAACCTCCGAAGGTAGAGGCAGAATCTTGAACTCACTAGCTCGGGAATCTGCGATCGAAAAAGTGGCTAAGTATGGAATGAGGAAACCATCAGTCGGAGTCATGATATAGAAGCATGAGTATAAATGTGAACCCGTGAGTCTGCCAACCCACGCACCTAGACATTTTTGGAAAGATGACTAAGCAAAGAAACCAGAAAGCGAAAGTAGAGGAGAAAAATGAAGGGGAATTCGGTTAAGTATAGAAGAGCAAAAAAAAAGGGATAATAGAAAGTGGGAAAATTAGAAATGGGGAGGGAAATGTTTGGAAGCGGGAAGTCTCAACAAAGGCCCATTATTGCCAAATCATCGTTTTCTAGTCCAATATTATATGCACCCACCTATTTTGTGTGTTTTATTTACTAGCACAGTTGGTATACCTTTTTGAAGATTGTACTTCAACCCCCTCTGTTGTGGCATATAAGAAATCATCTTCCTTTCCAACTAATATGTTTCTTTCAATGTAGCAATGTCGAACATATAGTGGACATGAAGGTAATTTAGTATGCAGAAAGACATGTAAAAAAAGAAATACAGTTCTATTTATTTCAATGTAGCAGCAAAGAGAATACAATTCACATGAGGATAAGTTACTATGTAGAAAGATACATAGTATCTACATACAATAAATTAGGTGCAAAGCAGTAGAACAAATATACAGATAATAAATGAAATATTAAACACTGGAATATGAAATAAGAGTAGAAACATGCACCTTTGTATCTCCTCTTCTACATTTGCAGAAAATATTCCATCGTCTTCTCCATCTATTCTGTTTGTTTAAATATAGCAATGCAGAAAAATACAATGGACATGAAGGTAAGTTGATATGCAGGAAGACATGTAAAAAAATAAACAGAGTTTGATTTATTTCAATGTAGTGGCACAAAGAGTACAAAGGACATGAAGATAAGTTATTATGTAGGAATATACGCAATATCTACATACAATAAATGAAATACAAAACAATGGAATATGAAATAACTGTCAAGCATGCACCTTTGTATCTCCTCTTCTACATTTGTGGTAAAGACTCCTTCGTCTTCTCCAGTTATTTTGTTTGTTTCAATGTGGGAACGTGCAAAATACAATGAACATGAATGGAAGTTGGTATGCAAGGGAGAACAAGTAATATGTACATAAAGTAAATGAGAATCAAGGAATAGAATAAAAGATAGTTAGAAACATGAACCTTTGCTTTTATTGATCCATGGTTGTAATTATATAGAGTTTTTCCTGCCCAAAATATATTACAAGCCATAAAATATTAAGAAATTGCATGGCCATAGCTGAATGATTTTGGTTTTGTGCAGCAAAGTATCCAGATATGCTTTGAGACATGGAAATATAATTTTGCAGTATCTTTGATGTACATCTCATATTTCTAGTACAATACAAATTTTATCATGGTCAAACCAGTCTGTGTACAGGATAAAGAGGATGTATTGTGATATGGGCACATTTCACCATATATGGTTAATAAGTGTGTTTTGCACATGTTTTATCTTAAAAAAAAGACAACGGACATTGTAATTGCACATGTAGTTATCCAATTATTTTTTATGCCACTATTTTTTATAATGTCAACACTGAAGTATTCTAGAATGATAATGGTTTTGTCCAAATGTAAATGGTGTGATGATCTGGATTATTTTCAGCACGAAATGAGAACGGAGATATAATAAAGCAATGTACAAAGATATCTTGTATATCCAATAATATAACAGAAATGTATCAGAGATGCAACCATAAACACAGAGATACAATAATACACAATTTTATATTAATGAGCGAAAATACACAAAGACTGTAAAAATACAGAGTGAAAGACTCGCTAGAATGGTGACAACTTATCTCTAAGAAGAGATGTGACAGCTACTCATGTCCATGAGAAGATGATTTTACAGTGAGGCTCCAAAGGCCTTTTTATCATAAATAAAATCCAAAACACTAACCCCGGAAGATGAAAATCCAACAGTTTTGTGGAGCCCGTTTTGGGTAGTTTGGTGTATCAACTTCCCGGGGGCATAACTTTGGCATATGATCTTCGTTTGGGGTGCACGATAGCTTGTTGGAAAGGTATCATCGAGGATATTCATTTTGGGGGCTCAACTAGAGACTTTATCTATCATTGAGAACCTAGATCCTGAAAAACCTTCATTTAGGCCCTCAAAATGGCCCCGAAAGTTAAAAACTGCTAAAAATAGTAAATTACCAAAATTGCCAGAAAACATTTTTGAGCCAGTTGGAAAAGGTGGGTGGCGACTGATATCCACTTGGATCATGTGATGCATTTGAGAACACATTCATTATTCTAGCAATGTTGCACGCCAAGCAGCATAGAAACTAAATATTGCAATTTGTAATCCACGGAACACCACTCTTGCTAGCACCATCTCAGTATCATTTTCTTCTACAAGAACATTTTGCAAAGGCATGTAGGTATGGTTTAGAGATAGGAAAAAAAATTGGAGAAAAATTTAAGAGTGGGATAGGCGGGCACGGGATAGGTGTCAGATCTTGACTTCGCTAGACACGACAAACGACAAAACCGCAGGTCCACTTGTGGGTGCAGGACCTAAACACCGCAAAGTGAAAAAAAAACAGCTCCAACTGTCGGCGCAGGACCCCAACCTTGTAAAGCCGAAGAAAACAAAAGAAAAAAAAAAGCAACAAACCAGCGAGGAAGCACGAACGGGACCAACTGCAGCCTCAGGACCGCAAACTCGCAAACTTGAACCAAACAATAACAAGCAGCAACCGACCAACCAATGAACCAATGAACAACAACCACTGAACCAATAAACAACATATGTATCTCCAATGATTACCAAATTGTATCCCAAGCACAGAAGGAACCTGAAACATATGACGAGCATGCTAGTAGAAATAATCAAACATTCTTGCTTGCAAACTGCAAATAGTAAACAACAAAGAACGAATATAAATGAAATTATGGCATCGAAACTTGCTCTGCAACGATGAACGAAAGAAGCACAAGTCGAATTGTGGGTGCAGTACTTGGACCCCTCAAAGTAAAAAAAACAGCTCCAACTGCGGATGCAGGACCCCAACCCTGCAAAGTTGAAGTAAACAAAAGCAAGCTACAAGCACCAACAGGTCCAACCGCAGGTGCAGGTCCTCAACCTTGCAAAGTTGAACCAAACAACAACAAGCAACAACCGACGAACCAGTGAACAAGAAGCGCCCACCGAACTGATAAACAATGTATGTATCTTCAACGATGACCAAATTTCATTCCAAGCATAGAAGAAGTATGAAACATACAATGGCTATGCAACTGGCGGTGGACAACAATAATGTCCAAATTCACTACAACATTGTATGGAAAAATTCGAGGAAAAATGTATTGTGAGAAGCCTATTTAGGTAAACATTTAAGGCTGTCAGGTTGTTTAAGGGCCTCGCGGTATGCAAACATTTAAGTTGTCAGGCTTATTTAAGGACCTCGCGCTATGTAAACATTTAAGCTTCCAGGCCTATTCAAGTACCTCAAAAATAGTGTCAATGTTGTAAACCTTCGGTATGTAAACATTTCAATACAAATAGAAATAATAAAAACATTAAAAAACAACATCGATGCTCAAAACTTTCGATATGTAAACATTTTAGTAAAAATGTAATAAAAATTAAAAAAGAGTGTCTAAGCTCAAAACTTTGGATATCTAAACATTTGCAACATTGGGAACATCAAAGTTGGCAATAAGACCTCCAATATATTCTCCAATGAAACGATGACATATAAGGCTTTTTTTATTATATAAAAAAATAATGTTTTTACTTTTATAGTTCGAACAATACAGATGATGCAAAATTTTATAGTCAAAGGACATATTAATATGAAGTCAATGAATTATTGATCTCTATAGTCCCTCTACGCCTTCGGCAGGGACTAATAACGAGGATTGTGATTATAAAAGTTCACATATACCTTTGCTAATTATTTTCTAAAATTTCCTATGGTTAAGAGAATAGTGAATGAACAGATTGCTCCAAAGTATCACGAGACTACATACTTCACCAAATGTATATGCATTGAATATGATAATGTTCTAAAATATTGGAAAAATCAACTTAGCTTCTTTAAATAGTCTTTTTACTATTAGTGGTAAAATAGATTATTATTTCTTTAAAAAAATAAAATTTAGTTTATTTTTTTTAATTTTATAAATAATATTTAATTTTAAAATAAATTTGATTTTTTTTTAAATTGTTAAATCTTTTTAAATAGATTATTATTTCTTTAAAAAATAAATTTTAGTTTATTTTTTAAAATTTTATAAATAATATTTAATTTTAAAATAAATTTGATTTTTTTTTTTAAATTGTTAAATCTTTTTAAAGTTATAAATGTATTTATGGATTTTGAATTTAAGATTTTTTTTAGTTATAAAGATGTATAATGATTTTGATTTTTTTTTGTGTGTGTGTGTGTGTTAAATAATATTTAATTTATTTTTTTAATTGTTAAAGTTTTTTTAATTATAAATGTATATAATGATTTTGAATTTAATATTATTTTTTAGTTATAAATGTATAGGCCATGAGTTCAAATCCAAAAGGGTAGGGTATCTATACCTCCTTAAAGTTTAGTAATCAAATTTAATGAGGAGGTCTCTTGTGGGACAAGAGGATCTATACACCATTTTGTGTTTGGCTTGCCATGACTTTAAAAATAAATTATTATTATTATAATGATTTTGAATTTTATATTTTAGGTGAATGATTTAATGTATTTAAAATTAGAGTTCATAAACATTTTGGAAGTATTCATCCAAAATGTGCATAAAATGTTTATTAATGCATTCCGGAACCATTCATTCAAAACATTAAACCTAAAATCATTTTACCCATTTACCATAAAAAAGATATTCAACATTATGAATTATTAAAAAAACTATGTTAAAAAGATTTGTTAGCAACTAATAGTGACTTATTATTAAAAAAACTAAGTTAAAAAGATTTGTTAGCAGCTAATAGTTAAGTCACTATTTGAGGAAGAGTTGAATTTTGTTTTGTTAATTTAAGACATTGTAATATTTGTTATTTAAAAAAACTATGTTAAAAAGATTTGTTAGCAGCTAATAGTGACTTATTATTAAAAAAACTATGTTAAAAAGATTTGTTAGCAGCTAATAGTTAAGTTACTATTTGAGGAAGAGTTGAATTTTGTTTTGTTAATTTAAGACATTGTAATATTTGTTATTGATATTTTTTGGAAAACTTTAGGATATATTTTTGGAAAATTTTAGCATTTACTCAAAATGTATATAAAATATTTGAGAGATTAACATTTGAGATTTATTGAACCATTCACCTAAATATCGAAATAAAAAATTATTTTACATATTTATAATAATAAAAAAATAGATGATATAAATTATTAAAAATAGTATTTTAGCAAGCAATAATAAATAGACTACTTGATGAGGCTAAGTTAGTTTTTATTATTTTATAATATTGTTTTATTCACTTTCAATTCTCTCCATAGACTTGTTAGGCAAGGTCTCTAATTAATCTCTTCTGAGAATTAAGAATTCACAAAGCAATTTGACATTAACTATTCTCCTAACCTTTAGGAAATATTCACTCAAATCTCTTGTAAGAAAGTGGTTAGCAAAGGTCTTCATAGACTTATCCAATCATAATTTTCATTATTTGAAATAACTTTAAGCATAGTAATTAATGAAGTAAGAAAGCGTCAACATTAAGTCAAGTTTTTATGTATTGATATCAAGTTAAGTTGAATCAAAATCGTTTTTTGGTCTTTTATTATCATTAATTTGTTAATTTGAATTTTTATGTATTAATATCAAATTAAGTTGAATCATTGTTTTTTGTTTTTCAAGTTTTGATGTATTAATATCAAATTAAGTTGAATCAAAATAGTTTTTTGGTCCTTCATTATCATTAATTTGAGTTTTTATGCATTAATATCAAATTAAGTTGAGTCATTTTTTGTTGTTCTTCACTTTTCATAATAGATGGGTAAAGCATTCATTGAAAGCCTCTGATTCAAAGATATTTTACTCAATTGCAACTATAAAATTGATGTTATTTAGCTTGATGTTTAAGATATCTTACTCAATTGCAACTATAAAATTGATGTTATTTAGCTTGATGTTTTGGGTGAATGCTTCACCCACTCATCATTTCAGTGGAATGCTCCATCCATGTTTATGAGGATGGGTAAATCATTTGCTTCAAATATCAAATTCAAAAACATTAGGCTCATCATTTTGAACTTAATGTTTTAGGTGAATGCTTCATTTTGGATAAATGGTTCACCTATCTTCATGAGGATGGGTGAAACCTTTGCTTAAAATATCGAATTCAAAGCCATCATGATACAATCTCATAGAATAAGTGAAGTGTTCACCACAAATTTTAGTCTTGTGATTATAATTGTGTAAGATGTTTGAGCTTGACATTTCAAGAAACACTTTTCTTAATTTAAATCATTTGCCTAAAATGTTGAATTCATGTTACAAAAACCAATTTACCTAAAATGTTTGAGTTCATATGTTTATCCAAAATACCAAACTCATGGTTACTTTTATATCACTTATAAAAATGAATAAAAATGTTTAAAAAATATCAACTTTATACTTTTATATTAAAAAATTTAACTTTATCAAAGTGTTTAATTATAAAATATATTTTTTAATATAATAATGTAAACATCTTCGATGACACTTGAACTTTAATGTGAGAAATATAAACTCCTTCCTTGTCAAGCCAAAATTGTTGATGTTATATTTGTGTAAAAGTTTCCAACAACTTTGGTGTGAGAAATATAAACTCCTTCCTTTGAGAAATATAAACTCTTTCCTTTGACATACATGTCAAGCCAAAATGGTCGATTTCATATTTGTGTAAACGTTTTGAAGTTGTTGGATAGCTTAGTTGTTTAAAAATTTCAAGGTTTTTTTTGTTAGTCCCTACATTGAGGCAATAGGGACTATAGCGATCGATTTGCCATCAATTACACACATTCTGATGTATAATTCATCTATTTATGCAAAGTTTTTCATTGTAACACTTTTTGTGTACCTATCAAATACTTTCAAACATATTTCTTGACCAATAGAAATTTTTGAGGTCTTATTTGGCCTCATCTCGAGGCGCAACCCCATGTTATTCATGAATATCTTGGATTAACATGCATATATTTTCTTATGCATTGCTCGAAGGTGGATTAATGCTAGACTCTTACTTAGCATTAGTTTGAATGTTTGTCTTAGCATATTCTGTTAGCTAAATTTATCCTAAGTTTCGTTAATTATAAATAATATTATGTTTGTTGTTGCGGTGTCCACCCACTATAGTTGCATTGTCCAATTGTAGTTTGGATGAAGGATCCCTTGGTACGTGCTATCGTTGCTCCATCCAGTTGTAATTTGCATGCATGATCCCTCGAGCTATTAAAGCAAAAAGAGAAACCAAGAAATGGAAGCATGGAAGCATAACTCTCTTGGTACCTCTGGGGGATTGGTTATTTCCTGAGATCCTACTAAGTTTGACTTAACCCCCTTTCTATGTTGTGGTGTCATCCTACTGACATGTACTAGCCGATGGAACAACCAGCAGATCAACTTACTCAATTTATATGGTCCTTGCACTGATAGAAAGATTTTCTGGGAAAAGGTGGAAGCTCAGGGTCTGCTTGACCTTGAAAACTTGATTATAGCAGGTGATATGAACTTAAAAACTTGTGCGGGGAAAGTTTGGGGAGCCTCCGCCACTATGGACTCTCTGGCTTACTACTTTAATTCATTGTTCATAGCTCATGATTTGGTAGACTATACTCCAGACAATTTGGTCCCCACTTGGGTTTAGGTCAAGTAGCTGAAGGGTAAAGGTTAAACTGGCGTAACAGGAGCTTCCCCACCCACTGTCACCTCGATGGGGGGCTCTTTCTATTTAGAGTGGCTAAACCCAAGGGAGACGTCCCTGGCAATCTGGGGTTTTGAAAGGCAAAGGTTTAAAGGATCAAGGCAAGTTTTCCCTTTCACAGATTACCGCCAAGAAGATAGTCAAAAAGAAGATACACCACAGAGAAGGCACCTGTTTGCGAAACAAGGCAACAATAACGCTAATGCATGCAACAGTGGTTAATACTTCATTAGTCAATGACTATCAATATTATATATGAGCACATACAACAGTAATTATTGACGAAGTCAATGATTGCAATAACGACTATGGCTTATAATATTACTTCTCAATAAACATTGGAAATGATATAGCATTCAATGGAGATAATCAATCCTTGAAATAACTTAATGCATTAAATATCATCAATTGCTCATATACAAAGGTTGTTGCGTCACTATACTAGAGATGACGTCAGCCTTGTTCTAGGGTTAGTATTATAGACAAAGAGATCAACATTTTGAAAATAGGCCAATGAAATTTATCAACACATCAATGTCTATCATCAGATGACTAAGCCACAATGTTTTCTATCAACCAAAGGCTCAAATAAGACATGATGTCATCATTAATCTAGGGTTAGTAGATGTTAGAGTTAGTTAGGGTTTCAAATTTAAGAGTTTTGAAAAAGTTGTTTTGGTACCACAAGCTCAACGTTGGAGAGATAGACTAGTGCCTTAGGGTATTATGGAGTCAGAAACAAGGGCAAGATTTCGGGAGGATCAAAATCTAAGGACTGGAGAGTTAGGTTCTATGGTGTTGCAATGGCAGGGCCCTAGAATCAAAACCCTAAGGGGAGGAGGCTCGTTCCAGTGTTGCTTAAGCAAGGCCTCATGCTCCTCCCTCTTTCCTCAAATATCCTTGGCAAAACAGCTAGCTTTAAAACACAAATCTAAGGGTGAAAAGTGTTGCAAGAGCAAGGCCCTTCAAACCCTAAAAGTCAAAACCCTAGGTG
>ML781847.1:705341-718670 GCA_009831015.1 Picea engelmannii | reverse complement strand
TTAATTTTAAAATTAGGTCATTAAAACAACCGACAAGGCTGACTTTCAATTTTACACTGTTTTTACATTAAATGCTAAGAAATGTCATAATATGAGCTAAAAAAGGAGACGTCAGGCCCCTCTGAGGGAGACGTTGGCCCTTTATGGGCAAGATCAACATCTAGGAAGCATAACGTTGGCCCTTCTAGGGCTCCTCCAAGCTTCCACATGTGCCAAATGGACCCAGCACACTGCCACATGCTCCAGAAAACGTCCAGCTGCCTCAAGTGACGTCCTGTCCATCAAAAGAAATCGTCCCATCTGCAGTGGGTGATCCCCCCTAGGTCAGGCTCTACCAAAGTGTCCTAGGTAGGACGTCCTTCTTCCTTCTCGTGCATTGGCTCATCACAATGTTGTCCTGTCTTTGCCATCCCAGCAACCATATGATGGGCTCTTCAGCCCCATGGAGGTCCGAGCTAATCATATCCCCATGTGTACCAGTCCACTGGTACCTGTTCGTCGGGTATGGTCCTGCACATCAAAAACTACGCCCTCCATGGGCTCATCAGTCCTCGGGATCAAAGCAATGTCAATCACATTTCATCATTAAATTTATCAAATACATGCATGAAATCCCTAACATATAATCTAAGAGCTCAAAGACATTACACATATCTACTATACAAAGCTGAAGAAACCGACAGAATAACCTATTGGGCTAATACCCACAAGAAAAGGAAAGTTTCCTCAGAGGATCATTCAAGCCATGTAGACGAAGTGGTATGGTCTAGGGATGTCCAGTAATAGTAAGACCAGGGGTAGGTGTTTTCCGTGGGTGCCTCTATAGGAGGTGAGATGTACCCGTCATGGATGCACTTTTTCCAAGCCCCTTTATTGCCTTTATTTTTCATTTATTGCTTTTTTTTCTTTTTTACTTCAAGGTCTGACCAGAGGACATTGCCTTGGCGTGGTGACCAGAGCTGACAGTGTTACCCACTGGTATCTTCACAGAAATGATAAGGCTGGCTCGTGATGAGACCCCCTTTTCCCTTGGTCATGCAACCAAAGGTCACTTCCCTGGCGTGGTGACCAGATAATGGCAATGTCATACTATTGGATACCTATGAACATAATGGGTCGGCTCGTGATGAGACCTCCCATCCTCTTGGTTAGGTCTTGTTTTATTATTTTTCTTAAGGTCCCTTTAGTTTCTTATCGAGAGGCCTTTTATTGCCTTCTTGGGATCCCTGGGCGAAGCATCTCTAGGTTTCATTTCCTATGGATTTTATATTTTACCAGCTGCTTTTACCCCCTGGGCCTTTAGCCCCTTCTTCCCACAAGAAAAAGTGTAAACCTCAAAAGGTCATCCTAATGGTCGGACTAGGGGAATTGGATAGATGTGCGAGAGATAAGATGTAAAATGATAGAATGGTGGGAGCGGACGATGGCTCTGCAAATCCTCCCTGGTGGCTAACCAAAACCCATGAGTACCATCTTGCTAGGTCACCCATTAATCACCCCAACAATGGTCAAGTGGATTAGTGTATGATCCAAGCAGTTATCAGAAATGAAAGGAACCTAATGCATATATAAGAAGATTATAATGATCAAACATGGCACATACCATGATACCTTGGACCAATTACCTCATGGAGCAAGAGTCCTCTTTGATGCAAGTCCAAGCCGATGGTGATCGAAGCTGTTGTTGCTGACAGGAAAAGTCTGGCGAAGAAGAAGAAGGATGGGCCCTTCAGGGCCATGCTCAGGTCAATCCTGCTCTCGGTACTTCATGTCTAGGACCTGTTGGCCTCAAGACATGATCTCCTAGTTATCCCTAGATATCGGGGATAACATTTGTCTTAGCATATTCTGCTAGCTAAATTTATCCTAAGTTTCGTTAATTATAAATAATATTATGTTTTTTGTTGCGATGTCCACCCACTATAGTTGCACTGTCCAATTGTAGTTTGGATGAAGGATCCCTTGGTACGTGCTATTGTTGCTCCATCCAGTTGTAATTTGCATGCATTATCCCTTGAGCTATTAAAGCAAAAAGAGAAACCAAGAAATGGAAGCATGGAAGCATAACTCTCTTGGTACCTATGGGGGATTGGTTATTTCCTGAGATCCTACTAAGTTTGACTTAACCCCCTTTCTATGTTGTGGTGTCATCCTACTGACAGGTACTAGCCGATGGAACAACCAGCAGATCAACTTACTCAATTTATATGGTCCTTGCACTGATAGAAAGATTTTTTGGGAAAACGTGGAAGCTCAGGGTCTGCTTGACCTTGAAAACTTGATTATAGCAAGTGATATGAAATTAAAAACTTGTGCAGAGAAAGTTTGGGGAGCCTCCGCCACTATGGACTCTCTGACTGACTACTTTAATTCATTGTTCATAGCTCACAATTTGGTCCCCACTTGGTGCAATGGATGGGCGGGATCAGACTCCATTTACAAGAGACTTGATCTGTTTCTTATTACTGAACAACTTGTCTCCTCGGAGGATAGGATCAGATCCTAGGTGGAATTCCCATTTCTTTCGGATCATGCATCGATCTTCTTGCAACTTGACTCGTCTTCCCTTTAGATTGCATACCCCTTCAAATTGAACTCGATCTAACTGCTAGAAACCGAATTTAATTCTATTGTCATTGAGGTCTGGAAAGATCCCCTATTCTTGACTGTACCAGGTATCCAGCAACGACTTATCTGGAAGCTAAAATTCCTTAAAGCCCGCATAAAATGTTGGGCTTCTTCCCATAGGAAACAAAATACTCGAAGGCTCCAAGATCTTGAATTTGAGATTCAGGCCCTTGTTCTAGTAGATGCACGGGCAGGGAACAACAGGGACAGGAATCAAACCTTAAAATGTCTAGAAACAGAGAGGAACCAGCTACTACTTAAAGAAGAAGCACTATGGAGACAACGGTGCAAAGCAAATTGGATAAAGTGTGGCAACCTCAACACTAAATACTTCCATCGTTTCACGAGCTCTTGTAAGAGAAAAATACACATTTGGGAGATAGTAGATGAAGCTGGTACTCATCACTGAGGACAACAAGCCTTAAAAACTGCAGTAGTAAGCTACGTCAAATCCTTCTATGAGGCGAAGCCACTTATTAACATACATGATCTAGTCGCATTGGCCAGACTCTTTCCTCGAACTGTTACTGTGGATGACTCACTTACCTTAGATAGCCCTTGCTTGCTACAGGAGATCTTGGTAGCATTAAAATCCTTCTCCAAGGATAAAATCCCAGGCCCCATCAGCTGGACTGTAGAATTTTATCTAGACTTCTTTGATTTAGTTGGACCAAACCTCTTGGAGCTAGTGGAAGACACCAGACTCAGTGGAAAGGTGACTGGAGCTTTGAAATCGAATTTTCTAACACTTATTCCTAAAGAAGTTAACCCCGCCACCTTTGGCAACTACAGACTGATTGCACTATGCAACCTGTGCTACAAAATTATCTAAAAAATTATAGCGACCAGGATAAAACCCATTCTCTTGCAGACACTTTCGAGTGAATAGTTGGGCTTCTTAAAGGGACACCAGATCCTAGATGCGATTGGCACTGCTTAGGAGTGCTTACATAGCATAAAAACAAAAAAATCAAAGGCTCTTATCCTAAAACTGGACCTCAATAAGGCTTTCGACTGCATTGACTAGTTTCCTCAGATTGATTCTGACACAATTAGGATTTAGTCACTCTACGATCAAGTGGATCATGAGTTGTGTGATAAGTACAAACTTTGTCGCTCTGGTTAATGGCGAATCTTCCTCTTTCTTTCGTAGTGGCAGAGGACTAAGGTAGGGCTTCCCCCTCTCACCACTCTTATCCATTCTGGTTATGTAATCTTTGAGTCTGCTCCTCAAAAATGGCCAAGAAGAATGAAAGATCACTGGAATTAAAGTGTCAAGGATTATCAAGGTTTTCCATCTCCTATTTGTCGATGATGTTCTCATCATGACAAACGACTCACTACATGAATGGAGGGAAATTAATGGAATTTTGAAGACTTTTTGTAGTGCTATGGGCTTGACAATTAATTGGACAAAATCGACATTCCACTATGAAAATCTGGATGAACAACTAAAAGGAATCTTCGCATACAATTTTATACATCTTTCTACTGGTTTCAAATATCTGGGATATACGCTCAACCACTAGGGTTCTACGCCTTAAACCATTCGTACACCGCCTCTCTCAGCCAATGTGGTCATGGAGGTCGAGGGAGGGGATCCCCAAGCCCCCTCCTACGGTTCCATTGCCGCCAAGGAGCACGGCTCTTACCACTCGAAAAGACCGACCTTCGAAATCCCAGAAGGCATGCAAAATATTTTCTAGGAGGAAGAGATGTCGAAGGAAAAGCCAATGGAAATCGATCCAGCAGCCAATCACACTAAAACCAATCGCACTTGGGAACCAGACAAATGTATTCCACAAGCCCCAATCGCTCTAAAATACACTATCAGCTCTCCAAGAATAGAGGACTAGAAACAATACATGAGGGATTTTGCTCTGATAGGAAAAATTTTAGGGCTATGGCCCTCGGAAAAGGATCTAGTCAAATGGATCCAACACAGGTGGAAACCCAAAGGCCACTATGACCTCCAACTTGGATCAAAAGGCTTCTTTACCATCATCTTGCATAATCTGGAAGACAGAAATCAAATCTTTGAAGGAGGATCGTATTTCTACAACTCGATCGGCCTCTTCTTCTGTTTCTAGACGAAAATGTTTAGCCCCGAAAAGGAAGACTTCACGCATGCACCGATATGGCTGAGACTCTACTTGCTCCCCCAGGAATTTTGGCTGGAAGAGATCCTTGCGGAATCGGCAACACCATCGGCAGCTACGCCAAAGCCTCAGAAGCGACAAAACAAAGAAGTTACACAGCCTACGCTTGCATATGTGTTTACTTGAATATATATAAACCACTCCAAGGGCCCATTACTCTGGACTACCAGGATGATGAATGGTCCCAAACCCTCAACTATGATCACATCCCCTTTCGCTGTCAAAAATTTCATGAGCACGGACACCTCTTCTGCGAGTGCCCATTAAATAATCCTACCAAACCCTCTATGGAAGACCCTGACAAATCCAAGGACGATTTCATCCCTGTCACGGATAGACATAGGCATCAAGTCAAAAAGGCACCCCCCCAAGCCCCCCTGGACCCCCAATCAAGAACTCCTTTGATGTCCTCCAAACCCCAACCGACATACCCTCCTCCTCAACAGCACCACAGACCGACCCCGCTAAATTTCAAAGCACGACGAATCCCAATCATTCATCCATGGATCCCTCTCAACCACTACCCTCTAACGCCTCCCTTCCTGCCACACTTGGACCAGAAAATAGGAGATCCAAACACAGACCTGGAAGATCAGGAGCTAGCAGGCATTGGCATGGCACACCTGGAGCAAGCTTACCATAAGCAGCAATTATACACTATACCACCAGACCAGCTACGTAAAGTGCACAAAGTCTTTCTCAACTCCTCGGCAGGGGGATCAGCCAGATTCATCACGAACCTTGGAATTCAAAAGGGAACAACCAAGGATCCACGCAAACCTACAAAAGATGAGAAAAAAAAGGGGCCATAAACTGAAACATCAACTCATTCAGGATGTCGGGAACTTCCTTGTCAACTTGATTCAGATAAATATGATCTCATACAGCTTCCCTCCCCTCCAACCCCCATCCTCCTCATGAAGATGCTATCCTAGAATATCAGGGGCCTCAACGTAAAAAACAAACAAGCTATGCTCCGAGAGAGAATCAAGAAAGATTAGCCTAATATTCTCATTCTGCAGGAAACAAAATGCGCGGGAGAGGAGGCCTCTTCTATGCTTCAAAATGTTGGATGCAATCCAATCATGTGGAAATCGATGCCGAGTCGTTGGTGGTCTAGCGATGCTTTGGAACCCATCCACAGTTCTATTGGATGGCTTCTTCACCTCAAAATGGACCATCACTACTTCTTTTCGTCTCATTGGCTCGAACAAACTCGGATACATTACAAATGTATACGGCCCCACTAAATCAGGCGACAAGGAATCCTTCCTTAATCACTAGGATTGGTTAGCCGATCACATCATCCCCCAAATATGGATTCTCATGGGAGACTTCAACATAATAACAGATCTGGAAGAAAAAAAGGGGGGCAAAGGAACTCAGGAAAATGGCAGCGAGCATTTCAATCGCTTCATAGGATTTCAGAATCTTATTGATGTCAGTACAGACAATGGACCTTTCACATGGTCCAACAGGCGCTCATGGACTCAACAAGTCTTTTGCAGACTTGAATGCTTCCTCATCTCGGAAGTCGTAATGCTGGATGGACTAGCCTGGAACGTCACGATCATTGACTCTTTGGCTTCAGATCATTGGTCGATCCTCCTCAATATCAACATAAGTGGCACTCCTGGCAGAATTCCTTTTCACTTTGATAAATTCTGGTTGACACACCCAGACTTCCAAGCTAATATCCAGTCGTGGTGGAAGGAAGAAATTATACCTATAGGAACTCCCATGTACAGATTCCAACAACGACTAAAAAACCTCAAACAACATCTAAAAGCTTAGAACAAATCTACCTTCGGCAACATATTTCACGCACAGGATAATCTCAACCAGCAAATTCAAAGTCTCCAACAGCAGATCAGACAGCAAGGCCTCACAAACTCCCTCAAGTACCAGGAAACCCATCTAAATAACCAGCTGGCTAAAAGAAGGGCGCAGGAGGAAATCCTATGGAGACAAAAATCTCGCATCCAATGGTTGAAAGGGGGAGAAATAAATACTAAATTATTCCATAGATCCATGGTCTAGTGACATCAAACAAATCACATTACTCACCTAGTCTCGGATCAAGGAACAAAAATTCAACAGCACGCTGACATTGAAAAGGAAATGCTCTCCTACTACAAAAACCTTCTCTCAGAACCCCTGGTGGATTGATCTGAGGCAATCGAAACCATCCTCAAGAACATACCCAAGGAGGTCACCAAAGTGCAGAATGAGGCACTAATGAGACCAATAACTCAGGAGGAGGTGGATCAAGCCCTAAGAGACACTCCTATAGGTAAAGCTCCAGGGTCGGACGAGTTCACTCCAATTTTTTTCCACCATTGTTGGAGCATCATCCGAGTATATGTATGGGAAATAATCGAGGACTCAAGAAGATCAGGACAAGTCCTCCAAGCCCTCAATTCCACCTTTCTCACACTTATCCCCAAGGAAAACCACACCACATCCCCCTCGCACTTCCAGCGCATCGCCCTTTGCAACGTCATCTATAAACTCCTCATAAAGATCATCGCAACTCATCTCAAACCTATTCTACCATTCATAATTTCGCTGGAACATAGGGGATCGACATCCTCAGATGGGTACATACCTCCATAGGCACTTTCAATATTCAGGAGGCTTACCGACTCAAAGCTGGGCATGGTTCACTACCGACAGAAGAAGTCTGGAGCAAGATTTGGGAAACAAATTCTTGGCCAAAAATCATCACATTCCTCTGGTTAACTACGCACAACAACATTCTCACATGGGATAACTTAAGAAAAAGGGGATTCATTGGCCCTTCTTGGTGTTAGTTATGCGGTTCAGAGGAAGAAACACAAAATCATCTCTGAAATCTCTGCTCTTACAGCTCGATCATGTGGGATCACAGCGCTAGCCTCATGAGAACCACGGACATGAATCGTGCAGGCATACAGGAAACTTTAACAGGATGGCGCACCTCAAGTTTTCAATCCCCTATTCTCAATAAAATTTGGCGACTCTTACTAGGCTTCATCCTTTGGAAAATCTGGAAGGAAATAAATTGACGAATCTTCAAATCTGCCACTAAAAACTAGCAGGAGGTTTGGGCCATGATTCACTCAAACATCAAGGAAACACTCTCCCTCTATCCTTGGACTGACCAGGACTGGAAATGCCCACTGAATGAGCATATCATCCTCAACTCCTGGAAACTCCAACTCCACTCCTTTCCCACCAGCCCTGGCAGCAAGGCATACTGCAAGCCTATCCCCATAATGTGGGAGACGCTAGACACTAGGTACCACAAACTTAATTTCGATGGAGCCTCCAAAGGAAATCCAAGACCGGAAGGATATGGAGAAATCATCTGCAACGCCAAGGGAGAAATCCTCCACATTGTAGCAGGAAATCTAGGGAAAAATACCAACAACGCAGCGGAAATCTTGGGGCTCCTCAAAGGTCTACAAGCAGCTAACGATCAAGATCTTTTCCCCATTATCACTGAAGGAGATTCGCAATTGTCATCCATCTCCTCGGGCATCTCCTGAATGGGGAAGACCCAGAAAAAATTTCCCCCAGTTGGAGACTTATGAACAAGCTCCTCAAAATCAAATCCATTCTTCAACCTAATTGGGTAATCCTCCCCTCCCATGTTAGAAGATCAGACAACCAAGTGGCCAACCCTCTGGCAAATTATGGTGTTGATCTGAAGGAAGGGGACTTCTCTTGCTCTCCCTCCTCCACCTCCTCTCATCCCTTTGTGACATCTTGCAGAAACATAGCCAACACCAAAGACCGACCCTCGGATGGGGTGTTTCTAGGTAACACGAGTGGACAGACCACGGGAAGGCCACCTGGCCAAATAGTCAGCCAGTTGGCGCCCGATGGAACCCGCCCCCCCAACACATTGCCTCAATGTTTAAACATAGTCGTTGCCTCCCTCCAGAGCACTCAATATGGAAGCATGCCACATGTGCTCGAAGATATACAACATGCGAAGGCCCATGACAATGTGCAAGTCACCTCATCGGTCACCTCATCTCCCCAGTTATAGTGCCCCTACCGCCAATCTCGGGAGCATTTTCCCTCCTTCATCTTCCAACGCTACCCCTCTCCTTCTCTGGAGCATTCTTCTCATTCGGCTCAGTGTCTTCTTCCCCAAGACAACGATTCCCCCCACCATGCCCCGTCTAAGAGGTAAATCAAGGCGAGGAGACGCCTGGTACACTGCCAGGGGCAAGGAAAGACCCAATTATGACCACCCTCTGGATATCAATGCTCTCTCTATCTTGGCTCCCTTCATAGCTCCTGCTCCCTTCATAGCTCCTTCTCCCATCATCGCTCCTGCTCCTGCAGAGCCAATCCATGAAGACACTCTCCTTGTTTTGGCTCCCATCATTGCTCCTGCTCCTGCAGAGCAAATTCTTGATTCCCATAACCTGTCGCCGCTCTCTAATCCATATGGCTGCCGAGTGGAATGGTTTGACGCCATGGGAAATTCTCTAGGCTTTGCACCTCCCCACCTCATCGTCCGCCTCTTTCTGTCTCCCCACATCACCACCCCTTTGAAGCCACATCTTCTCCCTCACCACTTCCCTCCACCTCGACCGACTCCCAACTTCGTTTTACCTCCAACTATTGTGCGGACCGGGAAGAGATTACAACCTCACTACATGATTTGACCAAGGGACAGGAGGGCATCAAGTCCACTCTCTGAGATTTGAAAAAGAAGGACGCAGAGTGATGGAGCAGGGTGGACAACATGGTGTCCTTTCTCCAAGATCTCCGACAGGCAATTGCAGAAAGCGACAAAGGCAAGATGAAGAAAACCCAGGCCTTCGCGGGCCCAAAACTTGGACCAGGTTTCTAATGCTCCTTTGTCTAAGTTTTTCCAGTCCTTGTTTTTTACAGCTAGCTTTGTCTAGTTTAGATCAGTTTACAGACATGCCCTCGCCCTGTGTGACACTGTAGTTTTGCATGTTTATATTAGTATACAGACAACTCGTCGCCCTGCATGGTACTGTAGGTTTTTGCATGGAAAACAACGTTATTTTTTGGACAAGTGTCACTCCTTTTTGGACTAGTGCCAACAATGGTTTCCAAATTGGGCACTGTTGACATGCATGACAAACAATTTGTAACTTTTTCAAGAAGGCCCTAATATATTTACTAACTTACAAAATATATACATATATATATGGGATATATTATCAAGTTGATTCCTATAAGCCGACGGACTGGAACTAGCTCATAGCAAAAGTTGAAAAAAAGACTGGACATTGGTGCACGAGATGGATCTCCTTAGGAGGTCGGTTTACACTCATTAAAGTTGTCCTAGAAGGACAACCAGTGTATTGGATGGCCCTCGCAGCCATCCCTGTCACTGTTATTGATAAGCTTCGAAGATTGACCTACAATTTTCTTTGGTCAAGCAACTCTGAACACTCATGCCAACACCTCTGTAATTGGGAATCTTTGGCCAAACCAAAAATTAAGGGAGGATGGGGGAGAATCCTTGGCACTCTTTCATCAAGGATAAATACCTCCCCCATATCTCAGTTTCTACTTGGCTTCGGAATATGACTGTCACCACCAGGGTGGCCTCACAGTTCTGGAGAAACCTAGTAAAGTCGAAAATTTGGTTAACATAGTGGCTATCTTGGAAGCCAAGCTCTGGTCACTCTATTATTCTTGGCAGCGATTGCATTATAGTCTTGTACAAAGCCTTCTATCTCCCCCCACAGTTGATATCACATTTAAATTCTAAAAATATATGGTACCTCTTTCAAGCCAGAGGAAGCTCCAGATCCAAATTTATATCAAACGGGTGGATTACCAGCACCGAACTTGATCTCACTGCAAAGCACGTAGCTTGTTGGGAAAATTTCTATATGGAGTTATCACACTCGGGCATACAACTTTACGACACCGATGATCAGATGTTGTGGTCAGGGGGCGACTGATCGGGACACTTAACAGTAAAGAATGTTTATACAACAATTACAAATACACTCTAGCATACAAATATTAGTGGTTGGAGGAAAAAGCTATGGTTCTGGAACATGGCACACAAGATTAAATTATTCACCTAGCTCTTGATTGAAAACAAATTAAACACTTGGGATAATCTCCAAAGAAAGGGTTGGGCTGGCCCCAATATTTTCCAACTGTGCCTCAGTGATGAAGAAACAATGGTGCATTTGTTTATTAAGTGCCCATTCACCCAACATGTGTGGGACAGAATCACACTGGATCAAAATCTAAAAATTGTATGGGATGGGACTACACTCCCAACCTGCTTTGATTATTGGTCATCAAGGGAACACAACTTAATACATCTCCCTTCACTAGTCTGTTGATCCATATGGTTGGACAAGAACAAAAAAATCTTTCAAAATGGGACCCCATCCACAAGTTCTCTTGCATATAAAACACTTGGAATGTACAAAAATTGGAAAGATATACACACTAGCAAGCCTACACTTCAGAAAACAAATCGGACACCTAATACAGAGGACACACCAATGGGATGGTTCGATGGAGCAGCGCAGACCTGTGGCACTCAAAGCGGCGTTGGATGACTGATCAAAATTACAAAAAATTCATATTACAGATGGACCTTCAACTGTGGTCTGGGTACCAACACCAGGGCAGAATTATTGGGTGCATGGGCCACACTACACTTGGCATCTAGATTAAATATTGAAGTCCTTCATATCCTTGGGGATTCCAGAACTATTATTGAGTGGTTGAACAACAGGGGCAAGCTACAAGCCATCTCCCTCATGGCCTGGAAGGACAGAATTAGATTATTTCAGCCCACTTTCAAAAAACTCAACTACAAGCACATCTATCGTGAGCACAACAAAACAACAGATCAACTATCAAAGGCAACACTCGAGAAAAAAGTTGGTAATATTACATATAACCATTAGGTAGATGATCATAAGGGCCCACCATATATCCTAAAACTTTTTTAAGTTCTGCACCACATAAACATCTCAACAAACATCATCGGCAAAGAAAATATCTAATGCTTTTGTTTTATATTTTGAAAATATATGAAAGCTAGTTAGATTAATCATTTTTTTTATAAATTTCAAACTCAAAACAGTTCCTTTTTTTTTTTAATCTTATAATCCTCCTCCTTTTTGCTGGCCGAAACACCACTATAGACTAAAGATGCATATGAAAATGGACCCTACGGCTGGGATTGTAAATCTTTATCATGAGAACATGGACCCTACAGCTGGGATTGTAAATTTTTGTCATGAGAACATGGGTGAGCTCTACGAATTTGGTGGGGTTGGCCGCAAGGCTGTACGCCGCCGCCAGAAAAGATTCTTCCAGGGCGGCGCAGTGGCGGAGGAGCGTGGATTCAACGTCCGACATCCATCCCCAAAGCCGTGTCTAACGAGCATATCTTGAAATCTCCCCGAAGTCATAGAATTAAAAACGGAGGCATTTGATCTCTGAAAAGTTTCAAATACCATTGCCTACTGACCAGAACATCTGGAATGCATTCATCACCACGTGGAAAAGAGGGTTGACCATCACCAACTCTGAATGGTGGCTGCGTAAACCCTTAAAAAATAAACAATTTTCATTTTTCAATGTATATGCTTGTATTTATATAAGAATCAGATGCATGTTGTCTTAAAGGCAATGGAAGACACCCAGGGATAGGGACAGGGACAGGGACAGAGACAGTGGGCTCAGCTTGAGGGACAGTGGGTAGGGACAGTGGGATAATAAAGTACAGGGACAATGGTCTAACAGGGACAGTGGGCAGAGCAGCAAGTTTTCAGCAGTCAGGGCAACAAATAGTGAAGGGTTAAGCATAAAACAAAGGGTCAGTTTTATTTCCCTTAATAGCATCATGACAATGGGACAAGAAACTTTAGAACTAGTGGAAACAAATGATATAGGGCAAGTGAAAATTGCCTCATCAGCCAAAACTGAAAAGTGGGTTTGGGTTAATGCCAAACAGTATCGGGGCATTTTAAAACGAAGACTAGCTCGTCTGAAAGGGGAGCAGACAAGGAGAAAAATGTCTCAAAGGGAAAGCACTTGGGTCCTTCACAAGAAGCAACATTCAAACAAGTCCTCTTTGCAAGTAGGTGGCAACAAGTCTAAAGGAAAAGGAAAAGTCATTTATGACTATGCCTTATATAGTCCTACATCTACACCTCTCACTTGGTCATCTGATCTTTATGTGAAAGAACTGTTAAAGGTAAAAGAGAGGTTGGAAGAAGTAGAAGCTAAAGAGTTGGAAAGAGATTGTACAATCCATAGAATAATAGCCGAAAACCAGGATTTAGCAGAAAACAACAAAGTTCTGAAGGAGAAAGTGTCATTGCTACAGGAAGCTCTCCGAATGGGAAAAACAGAATGGCAATGCATGAAAGCGGAAGTGAAAAACATGAAGAAAAGTGCAGTGGAGAATACAGAGGTGATGAATGCGAAGCCATCTCAGGATAAAGGGAAAGTAGTTATTCAAATAGACAACAATGAAGAGACATCAAAAGAAGAGAGGAAAGGAGATTCCGCAAAACTCTCT
>ML781847.1:694372-705291 GCA_009831015.1 Picea engelmannii | reverse complement strand
ATTATCATTAATTTGAGTTTTTATGCATTAATATCAAATTAAGTTGAGTCATTTTTTGTTGTTCTTCACTTTTCATAATAGATGGGTAAAGCATTCATTGAAAGCCTCTGATTCAAAGATATTTTACTCAATTGCAACTATAAAATTGATGTTATTTAGCTTGATGTTTAAGATATCTTACTCAATTGCAACTATAAAATTGATGTTATTTAGCTTGATGTTTTGGGTGAATGCTTCACCCACTCATCATTTCAGTGGAATGCTCCATCCATGTTTATGAGGATGGGTAAATCATTTGCTTCAAATATCAAATTCAAAAACATTAGGCTCATCATTTTGAACTTAATGTTTTAGGTGAATGCTTCATTTTGGATAAATGGTTCACCTATCTTCATGAGGATGGGTGAAACCTTTGCTTAAAATATCGAATTCAAAGCCATCATGATACAATCTCATAGAATAAGTGAAGTGTTCACCACAAATTTTAGTCTTGTGATTATAATTGTGTAAGATGTTTGAGCTTGACATTTCAAGAAACACTTTTCTTAATTTAAATCATTTGCCTAAAATGTTGAATTCATGTTACAAAAACCAATTTACCTAAAATGTTTGAGTTCATATGTTTATCCAAAATACCAAACTCATGGTTACTTTTATATCACTTATAAAAATGAATAAAAATGTTTAAAAAATATCAACTTTATACTTTTATATTAAAAAATTTAACTTTATCAAAGTGTTTAATTATAAAATATATTTTTTAATATAATAATGTAAACATCTTCGATGACACTTGAACTTTAATGTGAGAAATATAAATTCCTTCCTTGTCAAGCCAAAATTGTTGATGTTATATTTGTGTAAAAGTTTCCAACAACTTTGGTGTGAGAAATATAAACTCCTTCCTTTGAGAAATATAAACTCCTTTGAGAAATATAAACTCCTTCCTTTGACATACATGTCAAGCCAAAATGGTCGATTTCATATTTGTGTAAACGTTTTGAAGTTGTTGGATAGCTTAGTTGTTTAAAAATTTCAAGGTTTTTTTTGTTAGTCCCTGCCTTGAGGCAATAGGGACTATAGCGATCGATTTGCCATCAATTACACACATTCCGATGTATAATTCAGCTATTTATGCAAAGTTTTTCATTGTAACACTTTTTGTGTACCTATCAAATACTTTCAAACATATTTCTTGACCAATAGAAATTTTTGAGGTCTTATTTGGCCTCATCTCGAGGTGCAACCCCATATTATTCATGAAGATCTTGGATTAACACGCATATATTTTCTTATGCATTGCTCGAAGGTGGATTAATGTTAGACTCTTACTTAGCATTAGTTTGAATGTTTGTCCTATCATATTCTGCTAGCTAAATTTATCCTAAGTTTTGTTAATTATAAATATTATTATGTTTGTTGTTGCGGTGTCCACCCACTATAGCTGCACTGTGCAATTGTAGTTTGGATGAAGGATCCCTTGGTACGCGCTATCGTTGCTCCATCCAACTGTAATTTGCATGCATGATCCCTCGAGCTATTAAAACAAAAAGAGAAACCAAGAAATGGAAGCATGGAAGCATAACTCTCTTGGTACATCTGGGGGATTGGTTATTTCCTGGGATCCTACTAAGTTTGACTTAACCCCCTTTCTATGTTGTGGTGTCATCCTACTGACAGGTACTAGCCGGTGGAACAACCAACAGATCAACTTACTCAATTTATATGGTCCTTGCAGTGATAGAAAGATATTCTGGGAAAAGGTGGAAGCTCAGGGTCTGCTTGACCTTGAAAACTTGATTATAGCAGGTGATATGAACTTAACAACTTCTGCGGGGAAAGTTTGGGGGGGCTCCGCCACTATGGACTCTCTGACCGACTACTTTAATTCTTTGTTCATAGCTCACGATTTGGTAGACTATACTCCAGACATTTTGGTCCCCACTTGGCGCAATGGACGGGCGGGATCAGACTCCATTTACAAGAGACTTGATCGGTTTCTTATTACTGAACAACTTGCCTCCTCGGAGGATAGGATCAGATCCTAGGTGGAATTCCCATTTCTTTCATATCATGCATCGATCTTCTTGCAACTTGACTCATCTGCCCTTCAGATTGCATACCCCTTCAAATTGAATTCGATCTGGCTGCTAGAAACCGAATTTAATTCTATTATCATTGAGGTCTGGAAAGATCCCCTATTCCTGACTATGCTAGGTATCCATCAAAGACTTATCTGGAAGCTAAAATTCCTTAAAGCCCGCATAAAATGTTGGGCTTCTTCCCATAGGAAACAAAATACTCGAAGGCTCCAAGATCTTGAATTTGAGATTTAGACCCTCCTTCTAGCAGATGCACGGGCGGGGAACAACAGGGACAGGAATCAAACCTTAAAATGTATAGAAACAGAGAGAAACCAGCTACTACTTAAAGAAGAAGCACTCTGGAGGCAACGGTGCAGAGCAAATTGGATAAAGTGTGGCGACCTCAACACTAAATACTTCCACCGTTTCACGAGCTCTTGTAAGAGAAAAATACACATTTGGGAGATAGTAGATGAAGTTGGTACTCACCACTGAGGACAACAAGCCTTAAAAACTACAGCAATAAGCTACTTTAAATCCTTCTATGAGGCGAAGCCACTTATTAAAATACAGGATCTAGTCGCAGTGGCCAGACTCTTTCCTCGAACTGTTACTATGGATGATTCACTTACCTTAGATAGCCCTTGCTCGCTACAAGAGATCTTGGTAGCATTAAAATCCTTCTCCAAGGATAAAATCCCAGGCCCCGTCAGCTAGACTGTAGAATTTTATCTAGACTTCTTTGATTTAGTTGGACCAAACCTCCTAGAGCTAGTGGAAGACACCAAACTCAGTGGAAAGGTGACTGGAGCTTTGAACTCGAATTTTCTAACACTTATTCCTAAAGAAGTTAACCCTGCCACCTTTGGCAACTACAGACCGACTGCACTATGCAACCTATGCTACAAAATTATCTAAAAAATTATAGCGACTAGGATAAAACCCATTCTCTTGCGGACACTTTCGAGTGAACAGTTGGGCTTCTTAAAGGGACACCAGATCCTAGATGCCATTGGCACTGCCTAGGAGTGCTTACATAGCATAAAAACAAAAAACTCAAAGGGTCTTATCCTAAAACTGGACCTCAATAAGGCTTTCGACTGCATTGACTGGGATTTCCTTAGATTGATTCTGACACAATTAGGATTTAGTCACTCTACAATCAAGTGGATCATGAGTTGTGCGATAAGTGCAAACTTTGTCGCTCTGGTTAATGGTGAATCTTCCTCTTTCTTTCATAGTGGCAAAGGAATGAGATAGGGCTTCCCCCTCTCACCACTCTTATTCATTCTGGTTATGTAATCTTTGAGTCTGCTCCTCAAAAATGGCCAAGAACAATGAAAGATCACTGGAATTAAAGTGTCAAGAATTATCAAGGTTTTACATATCCTATTTGTCGATGATGTTCTCATCATGACAAACGACTCACTACATGAATGGAGGGAAATTAATGGAATTTTGAAGACTTTCTGCAGTGCTACGAGCTTGACGATTAATTGGACAAAATCGACATTCCATTATGAAAATCTGCATGAACAAGCTTTGGAACAACTAAAAGGAATCTTCGCATACAATTTTATACATCTTTCTACTGGTTTCAAATATCTGGGATATATGCTCAACCACTAGGGTTCTACGCCTCAAACCATTCGTACACCGCCTCTCTTAGCCACTGCGGCCATGGAGGTCGAGGGAGGGAATCCCCAAGCCCCCTACTACGGTTCTGTCGCCGCCAAGGAGCACGGCTCTTACCACTCGAAAAGACAGACCTTCGAAATCCCAGAATGCATGCAAAATATTATCTGGGAGGAAGAGATGTCGAAGGAAAAGCCAATGGAAAATGATCCAGCAGCCAATCACACTAAAACCAGTCGCACTTGGGAACTAGGCAAATGTATTCCACAAGCCCCAATCGCTCCAAAATACACTATCAGCTCTCCAAGAATAGAGGACCAGAAACAATACATGAGAGATTTCGCTCTGATAGGAAAAATTTTAGGGCTATGGCCCTTGGAAAAGGATCTAGTCAAATGGATCCAGCACTGGTGGAAACCCAAAGGCCACTATGACCTCCAACTTGGATCAAAAGGCTTCTTTACCATCATCTTGCATAATCTGGAAGACAGAAATCAAATCTTTGAAGGAGGATCGTATTTCTACAACTCGATCAGCCTCTTCCTCCATTTTTGCACGAAAAGGTTTAGCCCCGAAAAGGAAGACTTCACGCATGCACCGATATGGCTGAGACTCTACTTGCTCCCACAGGAATTTTGGCTAGAAGAGATCCTTGCGAGAATCGGCAACACCATCGGCAGCTACGTCAAAGCCTCGGAAGCGACAAAACAGAGATGGTACACAGCCTACGCTCACATATGTGTTTAATTGAATATATATAAACCCCTCCAAGGGGCCATTACTCTGGACTACCAGGATGATGAATGGTCCCAAACCCTCGACTATGAGCACATCCCCTTTCGCTGCCGAAAATTTCATGAGCACGGACACCTCTTTTGCGAGTGCCCATTAAATAATCCTACCAAACCCTCTACGAAAGACCCCGACAAATCCAAGGATGGTTTCATCCCTGTCACGGATAGACGTAGGCATCAAGTCAAAAAGGCACTCTCCCAAGCCCCCCCTGGACCCCCAATCAAGAACTCCTTTGATGTCCTCCAAACCCCAACCGACATACCCTCCTCCTCAACAACACCACAGACCGACCCCGCTAAATGCCAAAGTACCATGAATCCCAATCATTCATCCCTGGATCCCTCTCAACCACTACCCTCTAACGCCTCCCTTCCTGCCACACTTGGACTAGAAAATAGGAGATCCAGACACAGACCTGGAAGATCAGGAGCTAGCAGGCATTGACATGGAACACCTGGAGCAAGCTTACCATAAGCAGCAATTATACACCATACCACCAGACCAGCTACGTAAAGTGCACAAAGTCTTTCTCAACTCCTCGGCAGATGGATCAGCCAGAGTCAGCACGAACCTTGGAATTCAAAAGGGAACAACCAAGGATCCACGCAAACCTACAAAAGATGAAAAAAAAAGGGGTCGTAAACCGAAACATCAACTCATTCAGGATGTCGGGAACTTCCTTGTCAACTTGATTCAGATAAATCTGATCTCATACAGCTTCCCTCCCCTCCAACCCCCATCCTCATCATGAAGATGCTATCCTGGAATATCAGGGACCTCAACGCAAAAAACAAACAAGCTATGCTCCGAGAGAGAATCAAGAAAGATCAGCCAGATATTCTCATTCTGCAGGAAACAAAATGCATGGGAGAGGAGGCCTCTTCTACGTTTCAAAATGTTGGAAGCAATCCAATCACGTGGAAATCGATGCCAAGGGAGCCGTTGGCGCTCTAGTGATGCTTTGGAACCCATCCACAATTCTGTTGGACGACTTCTTCACCTCAAAATGGACCATCACTACTTCTTTTCGTCTCATTGGCTCGAACAAACTCGGATACATTACAAATGTATACAGCCCCACTAAATCAGGCGACAAGGAATCCTTCCTTAATCACTAGGACTAGTTAGCCGATCACATCAGCCCCCAAATATGGATTCTCGGGGGAGACTTCAACATAATAACAAATCTGGAGGAAAAAAAGGGGGGGCAAATGCACTCAAGGAAATGACAGCGAGCATTTCAATCGCTTCATAGGATTTCAGAATCTTATTGATGTCAGTACAGACAATGGACCTTTTCCAACAGGCACTCGCGGACTCAACAAGTCTCTTGCAGACTCGACTGCTTCCTCATCTCGGAAGCCGTAATGCTGGATGGACTAGCCTGGAACGTCACGATCATTGACTCTTCATGCTTAGATCATTGGCCGATCCTCCTCAATATCAACATAAGTGGCACTCCTGGCAGAAAGCCTTTTCGCTTTGATAAATTCTAGTTGACACACCCAGACTTCCAAGCTAATATCCAGTCATGGTGGAAAGAATAAATTATACCTATAGGAACTCCCATGTACAGATTCCAACAACGACTAAAAAACCTCAAACAACATCTAAAATCTTGGAACAAATCTACCTTCAGCAACATATTTCACGCACAGGATAATCTCAACCAGCAAATTCAAAGCCTCCAACAACAGATCAGACATCAAGGCCTCACAAACTCCCTCAAGTACCAGGAAACCCATCTAAATAACCAGCTGGCTAAAAGAAGGGCGCGGGAGGAAATCCTATGGAGACAAAAATCTCGCATCCAATGGTTGAAAGAGGGGGAAATAAATACTAAATTCTTCCATAGATCCATGGTCCAATGACATCAAACAAATCGCATTACTCGCCTAGTCTTAGATCAAGGAACAAAAATTCAATAGCACGCTGCCATTGAAAAGGAAATGCTCTCCTACTACAAAAACCTTCTCTCAGAACCCCTGGTGGATCAATCCTAGGCAATCGAAACCATCCTCAAGAACATACCCAAGGAGGTCAGCAAAGAGCAGAATGAGGCACTAATGAGACCAATAACTTAGGAGGAGGTGGATCAAGCCCTAAGGGACACCCCTATAGGTAAAGCTCCGGGGTCGGACGGGTTCACTCCAATTTTTTTCCACCATTGTTGGAGCATCATCCGAGTAGATGTATGGGAAATAATCGAGGACTCAAGAAGATCGGGATAAGTCCTCCAAGCCCTCAATTCCACCTTTCTCACACTCATCCCCAAGGAAAACCGCACCACGTCCCCCTCGCACTTCCATCCCATCGCCCTTTGCAATGTCATCTAGAAACTCCTCATGAAGATCATCGCAACTCATCTCAAACCTATTCTACCATTCATCATTTCACCAGAACAATCCAGTTATGTGGATGGCAGACAAATTATGGGCAGTGTCATCTTGGCACATGAAGTAATCCACTCGCTCCACTCAACAAAATCACCAGGTATGCTCCTAATTCTAGATCTCTCAAAATATTTTGATAAACTAAGATGGAGTTACTTAAAATATACTCTCCTTGTCTTTGGCTTTGAACCCAATTGGGTCTCCTAGATAATCAACCTCACCTCTTCAGCTCTGTTTTCCATCTTGATCAATGGCGTCCCCTCGAGACCTTTCTCGCCTTCCAGAGGCATAAGACAAGGGGACCCACTCTCCCCCTTCCTCTTCATAATCATGGCGGAAGGACTAAGCCACACCATCAAAGCAGCCATATCAAATCACTCCCTCTCCGGTCTTACCCCCCACGGTTTCTCGCCTCCCATTTCCCATAGTCAGTTTGTAGACGACCTACTCCTAATGGGAGTACCCACAGCTCGAGAAGCCATATACATCAACTCCATCATCACCCTCTTCTGCGAAGCCTCGGGCATGGAGGTGAACCTCTCCAAATCACAGGTTTTATTTTTTAATACGCCTCTGGAGATCCAAAACCATCTCAAGATTCTACTAGGTTTCACTCGCAGCACCCTTCCATCCACCTACCTAGGAATCCTCCTCATAGATAATCCGCTAAGAAATCTTTCCTAGGAATCCCTACTCTCCAAATTTCGCAAATGACTCTCGATGTGGACTTTCCAATCCCTCAATCTGCCTGGCCACCTCATCCTCCTTAATTTTGTACTTCAATCTCTACCAGTCTATGTCTTCTCATCCCTGGCAACTCCGATTTCATCCTCAGCACCCTGAGAAACATCCAAAGGAACTTTCTTTGGTAGGGCACTAAAGAAGGACGCAAAATAACCCTTGTAAGATGGCAAAAAGTCTGCAAACCAAAGAAAGTAGGGGGGCTTGGCCTCAGAGACCCTACCCTTTTCAACAAGGTCCTCAG
Organism: Picea engelmannii; assembly: GCA_009831015.1. Taxonomy (NCBI): domain Eukaryota; kingdom Viridiplantae; phylum Streptophyta; class Pinopsida; order Pinales; family Pinaceae; genus Picea; species Picea engelmannii. The sequence continues at coordinate 697,399 of ML781847.1, read as the reverse complement.
TGCAAAAATTTGGTGGAGATGGTTAAAGCGACCCCAAGACCTATGGGCACACCTGTGGAGGAAAAAATACACCCCCACAACCTTGGAAAGAGAGCTCATCAGATGGAATGGTCAAAGTCCTACCTCACTCATCTGGAATGCAGCCAAAAACAACAGGGGACTCATCACAGAACACTCTTTCTGGGAACTGCAGAGCGGAACATCATCCCTCTTCTGGAGTGACTCTTGGCAACAACTCCTAGCCCTGTATACAGATCTAAATCTAAGCACCCTCATCTCCCACACGACAGAAGCAGGCCTAAATAAAGTAGCACATTATTGGAACCAAGCACAAAATTGTGATATCTAGCGCACCTGGAAAAACACCCACGAGGCCCTGAACATCCCCAACGAAATAAACATCTAACCTATATTGGCTCATCTGGACGCAAGGAAAATTCTACGCCAACAGGGGAGCGACATCCTCAGATGGGGACATACCTCCACAGGCACTTTCAATATTCAAGAGGCGTACCGACTCAAAGCTGGGCATGGTTCACTACTGACAGAAGAAGTCTAGCGCAAGATTTGGGAAAACAATTCTTGGCCAAAAATCATCACATTCCTCTGGTTAACTGCGCACAACAACATTCTCACATGGGATAACTTAAGAAAAAGGGGATTCATTGGCCCTTCTTGGTGTCAGTTATGCGGTTCAGAGGAAGAAACACAAAATCATCTCCAAAATCTCTGCTCTTACAGCTCGATCATTTGGGATCACAGCGCTAGCCTCATGAGAACCACGGACAGGAATCGTGCAGGCATACGGGAAACTTTAGCAGGATGGCGCACCTCAATTTTTCAATCCCCTATTCTCAATAAAATCTGGCGACTCTTACTAGGCTTCATCCTTTGGCAAATCTGGAAGGAAATAAATTGACGAATCTTCAAATCCGCCACTAAAAACTAGCAGGAGGTTTGGGCCATGATTCACTCATACATCAAGGAAACACTCTCCCTCTATCCTTGGACCGACCAGGACTGGAAATGCCCACTGAATGAGCATATCATCCTCAACTCCTGGAAACTCCAACTCCACTCCTTGACCACCAACCCTGGCAGCAAGGCATACTGCAAGCCTATCCCCACAATGTGGGAGGTGCCAGAAACTGGGTACCACAAACTGAATTTCGATGGAGCCTCCAAAGGAAATCTAGGACCGGCAGGATATGGAGCAGTCATCCGCAACGCCAAGGGAGAAATCCTCCACATTGTAGCAGGAAATCTAGGGCAAAATACCAACAACGCAGCGGAAATCTGGGGGCTCCTCAGAGGTCTACAAGCAGCTAACGATCAAGATCTTTTCCCCATTATCACAGAAGGAGATTCGCAATTGTCATCCATCTCCTCAGGCATCTCTTGAATGGGGAAGACCCGGAAAAAATTTCCCCCAGCTGGAGACTTATGAATAGGCTCCTCAGAATCAAATCCATTCTTCAACCTAATTGGGTAATCCTCCCCTCCCATGTTAGAAGATCAGACAACCAAGTGGCCAACCCTCTGGCAAATTATGGTGTTGATCTGAAGGAAGGGGACTTCTCTTGCTCCCCCTCCTCCACCTCCTCTCATCCCTTTGTGACAGCTTGCAAAAACATAGCCAACACCAAAGATCGACCCCTGGATGGGGTGTTTCTAGGTAACACGAGTGGACAGGCCACGGGGAGGCCAGCTGGCACCCGATGGAACCCGCCCCCCCAACACATTGCCTCAACATTTAAACACAGTGGTTGCCTCCCTCCAGAGAATTCAAGCTGGAAGCATGCCGCATGCGCTCGAAGATCTACAACATGCGAACGCCCATGACGCTGTGCAAGTCACCTCATCGGTCACCTCATCTCCCCAGTTATGGTGCCCCTACCGCCAATCTCGGGAGTATTTTCCCTCCTTCATCTTCCAACGCTCCCCCTCTCCTTCTCTGGAGCATTCTTCTCATTTGGTTCGGCGTCTTCTTCCCCAAGACAACGATTCCCCCCACCATGCCCCGTCTGAGAGTTAAATCAAGGCGAGGAGACGCCTGGTACGCTGCCAGGGGCAAGGAAAGACCCAATTCTGACCACGCTTCGGATATCAATGGTCTCTCTGTCTTGGCCCCCTTCATAGCTCCTGCTCCCTTCATTTCTCCTGCTCCCATCATCGCTCCTGCTCCTGCAGAGCCAATTCATGAAGACACTCTCCTTGTTTTGGCTCCCATCATTTCTCCTGCTCCCGCAGAGAAAATTCTTGATTCCCAGGACCTGTTGCCGCTCTCTAATCCATATGGTTGTCGGGTGGAATGGTTTAACGCCATGGGAAATTCTTTGGGATTTGCACCTCCCCACCTCATCATCTGCCTCTTCCCGTCTCCCCACATCGCCACCCCTTTGAAGCCACATCTGCTCCCTCACCACTTCCCTCCACCTCGGCCGACTCCCAACTTCGTTTTACTTGCAACTATTGTGCGGACCGGGAAGATATTATAGCCTCACTGCACGAATTGACCAAGGGACGGGAGGACATCAAGTCTGCTCTCTGAGATCTGCAAAAGAAGGACGCAGAGTGATGGAGCAGGGTGGACAGCTTGGTGTCCTTTCTCTAAGATCTCCGGCAGGCAATTGCAGAAAGTGACAAAGGCAAGATGAAGAAAACCCAGGCCTTCGCGGGCCCAAAACTTGGTCCAGGTTTCTAATGCTCCTTTGTCTAAGTTTTTTCAGTCCTTGTTTTTTAGAGCTAGCTTTGTCTAGTTTAGATCAGTTTACAGACAGGCCCTTGCCCTGCGCGACACTGTAGTTTTGCATGTTTAGATTAGTATACAGACAACCCGTCGCCCTACGTGGCACTGTAGGTTTTTGCATGGAAAACAACGTTATTTTTTGGACAAGTGTCACTCCTTTTTGGACTAGTGCCAACAATGGTTTCCGAATTGAGCACTGTTGACACGCATGACAAACGATTTGTAACTTTTTCAAGAAGGCCCTAATATATTTACTAACTTACAAAATATATACATAT
>ML781847.1:661900-675525 GCA_009831015.1 Picea engelmannii | reverse complement strand
GTTAAGCATTATGAATTTCTCATGGATTGAAATCATTAGAGATTGCCTGTGATTCCAGAGATTGAGAGATCCAGATGCCCTCGCAGCCTTCAGTGCACGATCCATCATATCATTTCAGAGGATTGTTTAAATTTTCTGCGGAAACATCGATACTGCCTTTCCCTATAATAACCCCACGCATTGTGCAGTTGTTTCGCTCAGACAGGAAGAGCATACTTAGGAGGACAGAAATTAGTCATATTGATTGTTGTCGGTTTTGGCCCAGGCTCACACCATTGCGAATCCTTGGTTAATGACACTGTATATGGAAGCATTTCCCACAAGCGGCCTCGCTGTTGAACAGAGCGGTGCTGAGAACAACAATTCAATGGAGGAGAAATTAGTATCCAGATCCAGATTGCATAGTTTAACATGGCGTTGTTGCAGAAGCATGGCTGCTATGTCATTAACTTAATGAATTGCAGAAGTGTAAGCTGTTTTATGGATTAATTGATGGGATGATCACCGAGCAAGACTGATCTGCGTGGACCGAGGCGCTGTAGTGAAATGATTGATACGAACTGGGGTTTATTGCCGGGGCCATTAAAAACCGTATTTTGACATAAGGAGTTGCAATCTACAGAGATTATTGTTATTGCGTCCAGCCACCAGTGAATCAGTGATTCTCCAAGTTCCTGTCTTGATTGTTGCTATAAATGATTGAGAACCTTCTTTCGAGTAATCAAAAATGAGTTTAGAGGTAGCAATCAACATATCGTTTGAGCTCTTAGATTCTTGAAGATGATCACTGGGTTTGGATCAAAACATATCAGCAATCTCTAACGCAGTTTCCGATTTATATATGTTAGAAGATTAATCTACATGGCAAAGCCGTCTCATCTCCTTTATTTTTTAGGTTACTTGGATCATCTATCTCCTTCAAGGTGGAGGATTTATGGTTTTTTTGGTTCTATTCCTATTGTTCCCTAAGCTCATCCTCAACCACACCTTAAGGGAGGTTATCAACACGTTAAGGAAGGTTATCCAGAGGGAGAGTACTCCTCATAAGTGAGGGCACAATTCATCTTTCATACTTGTTAATGTTTTTGGTTTATTTGTATGGTTAATTTTAGTAGTGTAGGTATCACATTGTTCATTGTTTTGGAGATGGTTTGAAAGATCTAACATTTTAAATAATTGGGAGAGGATCAAAAGTTCTTAGCTTTTCATATAAGTGTTTTGTCTTTATCATCTTTCCCCTTTCCTCATATCAGGTTTGGTTTTCTATTCATTTTAATAGTTAAAACACATATTTCACCACGCCAACCAAATTTGGTTGCTAGTACTTTATTTCCTTTCTAGTTGTTGAAAGACATGGAAAACGTAACTAAAGTTAATTTAAAATTAACCCACAACCATAGGCTAACTAAAATTAGATTTAATCAAGGAAAATATAACAAAATAGGTACCCTTGTGGCCATTCATTTTTTTTAAGATTCTTTTAAACTCTATTAAAAAATGATATTACATAGATATTTTTATGCAATCCAAAGTCGTAGCCTCCATAAGCTCAAAATCACAATCGAGACAATCCCCTTTAGTCGTCCAACAAATCAAAACCAAGACGATCCCCCATGTATAATCAACAAAGTCTATGGGGAGGACACACTTCCAGGGATACATCAAATAGCTAGCCAACTAATTGAAACCCCAAGTTGTCATACCATGAAATGACTCTAAAACCACCTTGAAGTGGGAGCTAAAGCAAAGGCTAGGTTGCAAATCACGCATGACCACCATAAGAGACAATAGTGCTGCCACAAGTTGAAACTGTTGAGTTTTCGTATTAAGTAGTTCACTGGATTAGTGTTCTTTTACTATTAAACCATTAGCACAATAACTGTATATAAAGGATCATTGAAAGAATAACATTCACAACATACACAAGATTTACCTTGGGAAAACCCCCTAAGGCGAAAAAACCAGTAAACTTCCTTAATATAGATACACCAACCAAGAACAATGCCTCTCTCCAAGAGAGAGCTAACAAAGCATAAGATTCTCCTCAAACCCTTGACTAGGGAAGAGTAGTGCACCACTTAACCAAGATATATCCAAGAGATAGACCAAGAACCTTCACAACGTCACCTCCTAGCTGCAGTAGCTTCTCCCTCTGAGACTTGCACACTTCTTCTTTAGCCACAGAACTTGTGTTGTGAGTGTGTTCAAATTAGGTGCTAGCCTCCATTATAAATAGTAGTTTGGCCTGCCTCAATTAGGTTTGGGCCAACCTGTCACTTTATCCTTTTAATTTACATTTTACTTGTCAAGGCACAATAGGGTCATATTTTACAAAGGCACAATAGGGTCGTCTTAACAAATATAATATAATAATATTCTTTAGGGTTTGTCTTGGTCAAATACAATAAGGATGTCTTCTGAATCTACTCAAACTTCAACAATCCCTCTTAGCAAGGAAGGTATTCTTCTTACCACGGTCATCATCACTACTTTTGCATACTTGGTCATTGTCTTGTTGTCAATCATGGATTTATATGTCATAAGAAGTTCTACAGTTTCACTGGAGTAGCGTACTAGCCTCCATTGGATTAGCATACCAACCTGCACTGGGGTAATATACCAGTCTGTGTTGGAGTAGCATACCAACCTATGTTGGGGTAGCATACCAGCCTGCGTTGGAGTATCAACCTGCGATGGGGTAGCGTACCAGCCTGTGTTGGAGTACCAACCTACGCTGAGGTAGCGTACCATCATGCGTTGGAGTACCAACATGTGTTGGGGTAGCCTACCAGCCTGCGTTGGGGTAGCATACTAGCCTGCATTGGAGTACTAGCCTGCGTTGGAGTACCAACCTGCGCTGGGGTTGCGTACCATCCTGCGTTGGGGTACCGTACCAGCCTGCGTTGGAGTACCAACCTACGCTGGAGTATCTCCCACTAATGTGGATCTCATCACTTCCCTCTACTAGGGAACACATCAGAACACGTCACTTCCTCTTACTGGGGAACACATCACTTCCTGCTACTGGGGAACACATCACTCCCTCTCATGAGGGAAAATCCTTCTGGACCACACCAAGCTTGTCTCTAAAGTATTCAAACTTCTCTCTCGATAAAGGCTTAGTCAACATGTTTTCTACCTGCTCATTGGTAGGAACATACTAGAGCTTTATTGCACCCTTCTGTATCATCTCTCGGATATAATGGTACTTGATCTCAATATGCTTGGAATTGTCATGACACACTGGGTTCACTGACAACTTTATGCAACTTTGGTTGTCATAAAAGATACATGTTTCCTCCAACTCGAGATCAAACAATTATGCAAACAACTTCCGAAGCCACATTGTTTCACCACAAGTTGACCATGTTGCCACATACTTTGCCTCTATGGAACTGAGTGCCATACATGTCTGCTTCTCAATGAGTCACGAGATCACAACTAATCCCATACTAAAACAACATCTGGATGTACTTTTTCAGTCTCTGACACTACCTACCCAATCTGAATCTATGTAGCCCTGCAATCTTATCTCACGATCCGAGATATATTTGAGTCCATGATCGATTGTACCCTTTAGGTACCTCATCACATGTTTTTCCATAATTAGGTGAACATGTCTAGGCTTAAAAATGTAATGACTCAATGTGTTCACCGCAAAACATATATCTATCCTCATGTTCTTCAATTATATCAACAAACCAAATTTTCACATCACATTGTACCAAACTGGTACTCTTTCTCAACAACAACTCAATCTGCACAATCATGTGCTTTCTGCAAAGCACTTTTTGTCTCATTGCCTAAGAATATGTCCTCTACTCTTTATGCAAATGTTCCTACTGGGATTGGGACTCTGCACCTACAAATTCCCTTTATGAAGCTAAGAATGACTGCTCCATTCTCAATGTAGATGTTGAACTTTGAGAGTAGCTCCTCTACTCTATCACAACAACAACTTCATCTGAAACTGAGAGTGGCTCAATAATAGACACTGAAGGTAGCTTATTCTCTTTCTTTGGAGGTAGCTCAATCTTCTATTGTAGTCATGTCTCCATGGCCCAACTCATGTACTGCACCAATTGGCACTGGAGGTAACTCAATCTCAAATACAAGGACTATCATACCTGTTCCCTCTAAATATCATATTGTATCGACTTCTTTTAATGGATCATGGTTGTTTTATAGTTGATCTAACTAGCTATATTCACGAGCACCAAAACCAATTCTTTGATTTTTGGTATTATCTGTCCCGGAGGTGTATTGTTCCCTGCATGAGAAAACTGGCTCCCTCCGAGTCTTGACTTTCTCTGAGTCTGCAATGTCCTCAAAGTCTCTGGAGGATATGCTTGGTGTTGGTTACCAAGTCTTAATATGAAAAACCGAGTCAGACTTCAAAACGAATTATGCTTCCTATCAAGGTGTCCTCACTGTCCATGGACCAGGTCTTCTCATCGGGAAATTGCAAGTCATTGTGAGCCATACATGATGTTGATGCATGACACCGATGAGCTACCGTACCGGGGACATTTAAATTTTAATGTGTGTGTTTCATCATAGACAATATTACATTATTGTCACCCAACCATAGGCACACATGCCACCCCCGAGCACATAAATTATTTCTTAATTTTAAATGGGATCTTGTTGGATTCTCGTACTAGGGATAATGATCCAACAAGATAAGATAAAAAAAAATGCATAAAGTCTAATGTTATAAAACTTAAAAAAAACTGAAATCAATTATGAAGGGTGCATACAGGAGCATGCATTGTCAGACCGCTTGATTGATCTGTACAATGTCTGGATGGATAATGATACTTCTTCACAATTTGCACTTGGCCCCCATGATACAAAAATTCTCTAGCTCTTTTACTTCTTGAAGTTTAATGTGGAAAGAAAAAAAGATATTGTTATTAATATCACTTGATATGGATCAAGTGCTTCTGAAGCACTAAGTCCAATATCACAAAAGATATAGTTCATCTGAATCATCTTCTTTTGTTCTTTTCCGATCAAGTTCATCTTCTCCTGTAAAATGAGAATGATGTATTTTAAACTTCTTGTTTCTATTCTGGTCTTTTGCCTGGGGACAATTTCTTGCAATATGTCCCATCTTCTAGCAAATGAAGCATCTGAAGCCTGAGATATCCTTATGAGAATCTTGTCCTTTATGAGGTTTCTGAAATCTTTTGTGAGAGTGAACTTCTTTCTTGTTCTTTCCTTTTCTTGCGCGAGTTGTTAGCGCTTGATCTTCATTGCTTTCTATCTTTTATTTTCTTGCCTCTAATATTTATTATTCTTGAGTACAATCTTCCCACAATTTGTTGAACTTAGTTAACTTCCTTCTAGAGCAGATTCCTTGGATGAAGGATTCCCAATAATTTGGGAGACCATTCAATGTGCTCATCGTTAACTCAACTTCTTCAACTAAGTATCCAATAGCTTCAAGTTGATCTTTGATCTGGGACACTCTTGTGAAGTAATATTGTATGATTTCTGAATTTTGCATCTTCACATTCTTGAGTTGTGTCCTCAAGGTCATTTTCCGATTGATGTTCTTGCCTTCAAACATACAGGATAAGGCATCCATCATTTGCTTTGTGGTTTTTAATGCTGAAACATGAGGAATCAAGTGGTTCTTGATGGAGCCGGCAATGATTCTCTTTGTTTTGATAAGATCCTTCTTATATTTGGCTTTGGCCTCATCTCCATCTGGCTCTTCAATATATTTTTTAACAAAACTTACAAGGTCATTCTCTTATAGAATGAACATTAATATGTACTTCCATGCTAGGAAGTCATCGACTCCTTCAAGATTTTCGTCAAGCTTCATACTGGTATTCATCCTGCCCGGAACAAGTAAAATAACAAATAACTTTTCAAGATGTGGGTCTTAAACCTTACGAGAGAGATTGTTGAGCCAAAGATAAGTTTTGTCCTAAAATCTATAGCAACTGCAACAAGACCTAGGGTTTATGAGGAAACCCTAATTTTTCAACTTGTGAAATTTTGAATTATGGTCTAGGGAATAGATTCACCTTGCCTAGGCGAGTTCCTAGGTGTGATTAATTTATCCAGTGTCTTCCTTAAATAGGGAAAACTTCACACCTAGGGTTTATGCAGTTGCAACAGGCGCAACAACAGTTGCAGTTTACAAAATTTTGTCAAAATGAGAGTTTATGCACAGGAAGAGGTGTGCCAGGGTTAGGAGAGTCTTCCTAAGCTCTTAGCTTCTTCAACGAGTTCTTCTGTGTTGTGAAAATGCCTTCTTTCAGGCCTGCTCTGAAACCATGTTGAGTTTTTGTCTTAAGAAATTAACTAGATTAGTGTTCTTTTACTATTAAACCATTAACACAATAATTGCATATAAAGGATCACTGAAAGAATAACATTCATAGCATACACAAGATTTACCCTGGGAAAACCCCCTAAGGGGAAAAACCCATCAAACTTCCTTAATATAGATACTCCAACCAAGAACAATTCTTCTCTCCAAGAGAGAGCTAACAAAGCAGAAGATCCTCCTCAAACCATTCACTAGGGAAGAGTAGTGAACCGCTTAACCAAGATATATCCAAGAGATAGACCAAGAACCTTCACAACATCACCTCCTAGTTGCAGTAGCTTCTCCCTCCAAGACTTGCACACTTCTTCTTTAGCCACATAACTTGTGTTGTGAGTGCGTTCAAATGAGGCACTAGCCTCCCTTATAAATAGTAGTTTGGCCTGCCTAAATTAGGTTTGGGCCAACATGTCACTTTATCCTTTTAATTTACATTTTACTTGTCAAGGCACAATAGGGATGACTTTTAAAAAGGCACAATAGGGTTGTCTTAACAAATATAATATAATAATATTCTTTAAGGTTTGTCTTGGTCAAATGCAATAAGGATATCTTCCGAAGTTACTCAAACTTCAACAGAAACTAAGTCCCATGAGAAATTTTGATTACCATTAGAATTGACATATCTAGACATCCCACTACAACACTAAATGCTTCCCTTTATATAACACTAGTACTAGGTAAGGGAAAAATATGAGCCTAAAGATAAACTATCACCTAAACTCTACCAAAAAAGTATGTTGCAAGGGCACACTCCTAGGGCTACATCAAAGAAAAATTAACCAAATCCTAGGGAGGCCTTAACCCTAGTTGCATATATCACATATTACCATGACAAGCCAATGATCTTGACCCCGTATGGCCACAAAAAATCCATGAAGGCCACGAGATCCAAATGCCACAACACAAAAGATAAACCATTGAAGCCAATAACTAATAATCATGGTCACTAGGAGCAGAGGCCACCAAATCCGCCACCGCCATAAGTTGATTTTCCATAGCTAGCAACCATGAAACAACATAGTAAATATAAGCATCACCATCAACAGAAGCCATGGGGAGGGGCAAGAAATGACTCACTCGCCACATAGATCCACTGCTACTTGGAACCCATAATTAGGCCTCCATGAACCAACATCTTTGGAACTTGTAAACCACACAATCTTCTAGAGATGTCTTGGATCCCCACTCCTCCGTTGCATAAAACCTGCTTTCTTTGGCTATCCACCATCACAAATTCTTCTAAGTTATGAGGGTGAAACCCTACTAGGGTTTGAGGAGGGTGTTGGCATGGGAAAAAAGATGTGAGAAATGCTTCTCCTTTACAATTCTCCATAAATGCTCCATTTTGAACAATATACTATCTTACAACCAATCAACTATTATGTTACTAGGAGACATGATTACTCCCTTGTGGTTGTTCCCATTGAGATAAGGATAATGATATATCGAGACTTATATATTTCCGCTTACCAATTCTCTCAACCAATGTGACCTAATAAGTTTTTTAGATAAACAAATATTTATATCATATAAACCATTCCAACACACATAGAAGTCAAACAAATTTGACTTACTTTACTAAGTATTGTAAAAAAGATAAATGAAATAATATTAATCATATATAAGTTACACAAACTTTATATACTAATTTCACTTTATATATATATATATATATATATATATATTATAGAGTCTAATAAAAAACACTAACTAAGCTTAATTTGATATCAAAACATAAAAACATAAAAATTCAAATTAATGTTAGGACCTTTTTGCTTTGCAAATGTGGTGTTGAAGACTATTTCCAATGATGAGGATTGTGATATATAAGTTCACAAATTAATGATGAGACATTTTTATTTCGACAAATGTTGGGCTTAAGACTATTTCCAACAAGCGTTGCATGGCAGCGTAGTCCATGTCGGGTTGAATTAGGAATAAATGCACGGGGATGGGAAAAAGAAGCGGAGGCATATGGAAACTACAATGGAGATGTGGCAAGAAGCATGAAGCACATGTGGTATCCATGCGGTAAATGACACGTGGCCTCTAGAGTCCCATTTATTTTTTGAAAGTATATAATCTATTTTGCTATGTTCAAAATTTATGTCTATTTTGTCTCTATATGTGGTAGGACAAAAAAAGTTATATTCAAATTAAATAAACACAATTTCTTGACATTCATCATAGTGGAAGATAAAAATTTATGAGGACATAAATATAAAAGGAGATAAAAACAATTTTATTTGAAATATATCAAAAAATAATATTGTCTGTTACATATTCTTGAAAATTTAAATGTGTTTTTCATATAGACTGGGAATGGGGCTCTCGCAGACCATAAGAGAAATATGTACAAGAAATAGGACTGTGGAAAGAAGAAGTGGGCAACGGTAGAGTGTAATACCTGAAAAGAATAAATTGAAAGGTATAAGTCTTTGGCTAAACATTTCTATTTAATACAGTGGAATAATTGGGTTGATAAACAAACCAGGATGTGATCAGTATAGACTTACAGTGATGGTACATATCACCCCTTTTGCTATTTGTTTGCTAATGCCTTTTATTGTTGTCATCGATGGCTACTGGAATCGTGGCAACCTCATGTTTCCTTTCGTCAACGACATGCTTCAATTCCGTTTCAAGCCATTCTTCAATGTAGCTTCTCATTGGGGCGGACGTTGACCTCATTCCATATTTTTATGTTGAAAATTTCCTTTTCTAATTCTCTGAAGTCGATAGAAAGATTACGCAGAGCCTGATCAATTTCCTCATTCTGTACCGAATAGTCGACTAGCCAGTTGTTGATGTCATCTTCACCATATTCAAGGATGTTGTAAAACTTTTCCAAAGACAACGCCTTAAAAATATCAACCCGTTTATCGAAGGCTTGCTTAGTTAAGGGCAAGGAGTTGACAATTAAGTTGGGGTCTTGGAAGTCGTTGGTCCTTCGGGCTAAGTCTATTCTGGTCAGCTTTGTGAATAATTTTTCTTTCTTTGATATGGCTTGTTCACATGACTGGACAATGAGATGCAGGTTCTTCACTTTTTCTTTCCAGCATGCATTTAATTGAGTGATCCATATTTTGGATGGGAGATCTTGTTGTCTTCTTCTCGTTTCTGTCATGTTGTTGACAATGATGCCAAAAGGAAGGACCATGTCTAAATAGAAACGTTCTTCATCTTTTAAATCTGCATGCAAATGTTCGAGCAAATTATGTGCCCTCGTTCCAAGGGAATCCATGGTTCATGATGTTTCCCACATCTCAGCAATCAGTTCCATTCTTTTCTTGATATTATTCTCCACATATCCTCTACACAATGCGAGGAGGCTGGAGGATCCTTTTAACTTGGTTGCAGGGGTGGCAGGCATGGCTATTGCTAAAGGACTGGCAAACAATGGCATAGGAATCAAAACTTCCTCCAATTCCTTGACCCGGTCCTTCAATCTGGCATTCTCGACCTCAATGCCTCCAATGGAATCATCAAGAGCATCTTCGGTTTTTCCGTGGAGTCGATAGATCTGGGACAACCGCATGTTCGCAAGTTTAACCTTTGAACGAGATTTTCCTTTCTTATTTTTTACATTTCTCTTTTCAATAATTATTTTTTTAGACTCACTGCCAAAAACAACGCTCTGGAACACAAAGGATTCATCTTCGTAAAAAAGTTCGGTATCAACTATGTCCATTGGATGACAATGTTGGATCTCATCTCTGAGATGATCAAGGTTGCGGAAAACGCTATCCAGATCAGGCTCAAATTCCATGTTCTCACTCTCAATTTCGGGCTCTTCCGCCTGTCCTACAATTTTTTTTATCTTCTTGTCCATGGGAAGCCTGTGAGAACTATCAATTTTAGGGTGAGGAGGGTCGTTATGAATTGTTTTTTTCTCTTCTCATGGAATAGATGCAACCAGTAGTTGTATTGTCTTTCTATTTCAGCAACAAACATTTTTTCCGTAATGTGACATGGAAGGAGAGCAGGTTTTTTGTTTGGAACCAAAAATCCTTATCATAGTGTAATTATCCATGTGTTCAAGTGTACCCTTCCTGTCCAAAAACCTGGTTGCCTAGTCAGATATGTGGGGAGCATCTTCTCCTAACAATAAAACTTTGAAAACAGACACAAAGTCATTAAAAACCTCATAAAAATAGTTGGAGGCCTTGTGCTTCCACAAGGCCTGGTACCAACACGTTACTGGGTCGAATTCCCAATTTGCCTTCTTGGACAGAGACAGTTTTGGAAACTAGAAGCAATGCACTATCGCAAAAACCAAGTAGGATGACATACAAAATTTCTTCTCCTTTTTGAAGCTTGACAATTGGGAACATATTTCATGGGAAATTAGCTTCCCCCGATAAACAATGGCTTGTTCCTTGACTGTGAAATACAAAATATAAAGAGCCATGCAGGAAATAGTTGTTGTGGATTCCTGTCCCGTTATTCTTGTAAACAACCAGGCAATTTCCCGGAATGGATTTCTAAATGAACTAACCTGAAATCTTGTGATATCTTCAGAAACTGCCATCGAGTCTTCCAAGAACTCGGGCAATAAGTCCAACCAGTTATTATGATTTCTTAGGAACTGCTTGGAATCTTCTCCTTTGAACATCAATGTTGGCTCCGACAATCTTAACATCTGGCGGAAGAACTGAGGTGAAAAAGAAACAGAAGAGTGGTCCCGCAGTCGAATAATTATTTGGCCTGAAATATATTTATCAATGCACCAAGAGACCAACTCCTTACAATCAAAAACTTCAGGGACATAGCCTGCACGGGCAATCCCAAAGGTCCAAATTATTTCGTTCTAGGCGGAAGGGGATGAGTAATAAGAATATGCCCTGGACCACTGGAATTTTTGATCCTCGCGCCCGAAGATGTCCACTGAATCTCCACATAACTGCTCTTGAGTTGGTGCCATAAGTTTATGAGAATTTCTGTTTTCTCTAGACGATGGTTGAAATGAATAGTTGGAGGGTATAATATAACCCTCCGCAAATGTTGATTCAATGCGTATAAATGGTAAGCTCCTCGAGCCTTTCGCTCATTAATGACAATCTCTATGGGTGTTGCATGGTGAGTTGTTAGCAGTAAAGCTTACTTATTGCATACTTAGAAGTGAAAAGGTGGTGGGTACGACGAAGAGCAATTAAGGATTGGAGGTTTCGTGAACATGCCAACCCGACGATGTGCGAACAACATTCCACGATTTTGCAATCAACACTCGGAAGGGATAATATAACCCTCCGCAAATCTTGGTTTAATGCGTATTAATGGGAGATCTCCTTGAGCCTTTCTCTCATCAATGAGAATCTATATGGTTCCTGCATGATGAGATGTTAGAATTAAAGCTTACTAATTGCTTATTTAGAAACAAGACATATATATATATATATATATATATATATATATAAACATTTTTTTATTATAGACAAGTGCGAAGGTGACAGAGATGGGGAAGAGAAAGCAAGGAATGGCAAGGTATGAAAAGCGGTCGGACGAGATTCAAAATAGGGTTACAGGGGATACTCAGGAGAGGTGAGCATCCGACGATCAAATTTTATGTCTTGGAATTTTTTACTACAAAACGTGTAAAACAGAAGAGAGCATGATGGGGCAGTTCAGCAGATGGTTTGTATATTTGCGGAATTCCGGGAAAGTGGCTAAGTATGGAATAGGGAAACGATCGATCGGACTCGTTTTCGGAATTAAGGATTGAAGATTTCGTGAATGGGCCAACCCAGCGACGCACAAATGACATTCCATGATGTTTGAAATTAACACTCGGAAGGGATAATATAACCCTCCGGAAATTTTGGTTTTATGCGTATTAATGGGAGATCTCCTCAAATCTTGGTTTAGCATTAACGCTTGCTAATTGCATACTTAGAAATAAGACCTTATATACACACACACACACATAATATATATATATATATATATATATATATATATATATATATATATATAAACAACCTTTTTATTATAAGTAAAAAATATGGGGCAGTCTAGCGAACGGTTTGTATATTTGCAGAATTCCAAGTGTTGTTTGCAGGTCGTGGAACAATGTAAGGGCAATCTTGAGCCCGCCTATCCAAGAACCCACAATCGAAAAAGTGGGTATGGAATAGGGAAATGATCGGTCGAACTCGTTTTTGATAATATATTAAAATTTGTAATAGATATTCCATTATCTGGCAAGATATTTTCTGCATGAATATCGCGAAATTCTAGGTGGTGTTTGCAGGTCGCGGAAAAATGAAAGGGCAATCTTGAATCCGCCTTCCAGGTAAGCCGCAAGCGAAAAAGTTAGTAAGTATTTGTAATAGATATCCCATTACATGGCAGGATATTTTCTGCATGTTTCTGTACAAGTTGTGTAGGAGCAGTTATTATGATGGTCTCCTCGAGGCATGGTAAGTTGTTAGCATTAAACCTCAGTTATTTCATACTTGGAAAGAAGTGCAAAGGGAACGGGAACAGGAAACAATGATTAGGAATTGGATATTTCTTGAACCCGCCAACTCGACGATCCGCGAAAGAAATTTGAAGAAATGGCGAAGTATGGAAAGAGGATGGACGAGCTTCAAAATGGGGTGACAATAGTTCCAGAGGAGATGTGAGGACCCGACGATCAAATTGTATGTCTCATAATTTTTCAATGAAAAATGTTTACCATGGAAGAGGGGATGATAGGTAGACTGTAATATGGAAAATGGTATGATGTGAGATT
The DNA here is from genome assembly GCA_009831015.1 of Picea engelmannii. Lineage (NCBI taxonomy): Eukaryota > Viridiplantae > Streptophyta > Pinopsida > Pinales > Pinaceae > Picea > Picea engelmannii. Next base: position 662,440 of record ML781847.1, on the reverse strand, counting down.
CTGGTTGTAAATTTGCATATCACGGAAGTGAGGGTATTGTTTGCAGGTCACAGAACAATAGAAGTGTAATCTAGAGCCCGCCTACCCGGGAATCTGTGGTCGGAGAAGTGGCTGGGTATGAAATAGGGAAGTCATCGGTCAGAGTTGCGATATAAAAGCATGAGTGCAAATGTGAACCCACAAGTCCAGCAACCTATGCAACTAGACATTTTTGGAAAAACGACTGAGTAACGAGAAAGATAAAGTACAGGTAAAAGAGAAACGAGAATTTGGTTAAGTATAGAAGACGAAAAAGAAGGGTTAATATATTCACATCTGTAATAGATATCCCATTTCCTAGTGTTAGCACTAGAAATCACCCTCATATTGCATAGAAGGTAAGCCCAATACCCATCAATTTATACAGTAAATGTAAATGAGTTTTAGGTGGTCAAATGGAGAAGACTCAATGATAATAACGTTCTAACTCAGAAATCTGGACTAGCATGCACAAGCAATTGAGGTCTTGGATTAACTTCAGTCAGTAAGTTGGAGTAAAGG
>ML781847.1:623630-640643 GCA_009831015.1 Picea engelmannii | reverse complement strand
GCTGGGTTTTCTTCCCCTAGAGGGTTTCCCAGGATAAATGTTGTGTCTCTTGTGGATGTGTATTTCTCAGTGATCTTGTTCTTATTATGCTCTTATCTTTATGAAATGCAAAGAACTATAATAATGGCATAAACATTAACAGACCCTTGGGTCCTCATGTTTCCTGAGTATCCCTTGACACCCTATTTCATATTCCATCTCCTTCGACCATGTATGTGACATTAAGAACAATTATGGACAATATACAATGCATATGCTTGTTTAGTCCTTCTTATGTTCATCTACACATGCTTGCATGAGAAAAAGTTGGACTAGTAACATGGCCATGAGCAGTCAATCATCCCAAACATCAGTAGACCGACAAGGCCAAAGGTAAAGATGCATACATTTTGTTCCTCGTATGTTTACCAAACAAATATCCTCAGCTATTTATTCATCTATGGCATGGTGAATATGATGATGTCATCTGCAACACATACTTTGCAGTTCATAAGAAGTATCAACAAGCGCAAGCAAGATGCCAAACATATCGCAAGTTCCGCAGACTAAGAGGTCTGGTTGCAAAACTTTGGCTCCATAGTTCATCCAAGTTGTGCGTCTACTTGTACATTTATGCTAGGAAAAAAAGAAAACAAAAAAATAATGCACACTACCATTCACATTACTTTTTATGTTCAAAAAATGTCACCAGGTCTAAACTTGTAACACCCAAATTACTATCAATAGAGGGCTTGAACATCCGTCGAACTGGACAAGTGTTCGTCGAGGAAATAATGGTCGTCTATAGCACCTACTTTGACAAGGAAAACAAAACTAGATCCATTATGTGTGTTGACATGACAGACACGGAGGCCCTGATGACAATCACATTGACTATTCCCATAGAACTTGTCCAGAAACATGAAGAAAAGATATCCATTACAAATTTTAATATATTTCCCAAAACAGTATATGACCGTGGTGATTCTGATCAGATTATATCGCTCAATGAAACAAGTATTGTGGGAAAAAATCCCGCTATTTGTTCAGAATATCGTTTCGTCCCGGACACAACTATCAAACAACTTGCACAGAGAAACGACATTTACCCAATTAGAACCATTGGCGCAACTGTCACACTCGCGAGAAAACTTGGCTCGCAACACATTCTCCATATAAAAGATGGAGAGTCAAACAACGACAAGGCAATGGTACCGTTCTCCATATCCAGTTTTGTCGTTTACTTTCACATGTCCATGTATCTCCGTTAATTTACACAAATATTGCACTGTTCCATGTTGCAGCTGCAATTGTTCGACACCTATTCAAATTTGTTTTCGTCAATGGAAGAACAATTGCATAAAGGGCAATTTCCACTTATTCTCTTCAAAAATATAACAAAGAAAAGAGATGTTAAATAAAGGATCTTTCACACAACCCAAGCAACATTTGTAACAGAATTGCGAGCAGACATAGTACATGATCTCAAGAAACTAACTAGCCCTACAACTGTTGTGCGTGTACATCTACAAATTCATCCTCACTTTTCTTATACAAATTGCCTTCACCAAATTTCTGCAGGTTTTTTTTTTTTTGTTCTGCAGTTGTATATTATATTGTTCAATATATTAACTGCTATGCTCATGTTTCCAAGTTGAGGGTGTTTTAGTTGTAGCGAATGCGTACTTGACCCCCTTCGATCTTGTATGTGCCAAATGCAACTCTCCTGCTTCTGCTTTTTCTTTCAAAAGTGATGATACAATTGATTGTCTGCGATGCAGTAAAAAATGTCCTTACATATATAGACATTGCCTCAATGCTGCCATCTAGACCCTGGGCAACACAACCGTACATTGTAAAATTAGACAACCTCTGTTACAAGATGTGCTTCTTGGGTTAGCAGAATTGTCATATGAAGCATACCTATAGAAAAAGGCAAACAGTGTGTACATGCTACGCGACTTCCGGATACATAGCAAAATTATCTTAAATGAGGACAATGCAGTATTGCATATCGGCTGAAGAATAAATGGTGCCTGGTTGTGGCTTTGTTGGAGGAGTCTGCATGTTTTTGGGTGCCCAAATTGGACAATTGTTTTCCAACTATATAGCCATGGCAGGATTTCTGCATTTATTTTGGGTACCCAAATAAAATAAAAAGTTGGTCTCCAAAAAAAGTATGGTACTTGCATTTTCTCGATGCCCTAATTGAAAAAAAAGGACTCAGCATGGATTGAAACATGGGCTTGAGATTTTCATAACTCGCTATAGAGATTGGGGAGTTCAGGCATTGGAATTCATACAGGTAGGTGCAGTTGTTGGTGATGTACACACGCATAAGATTGTTCAGTCTAGAAATGGAAAGCATGAGCACAAACCCCATAAAAAGTATCCAAATGTAAATAACTCAGGCCCATCCTTTGAACCGTCAAAATAGCTTGCTCCTCTAGGCAAAACCATCAGGAATTTCCAATAATATTGAACATTTGGCATTGTTAAAACTGGTAGTGATAGACCATGGCACTATCAAAAGAAAATTTCCATATTGATCTTGCTTAATGGTAAAATAGTGATCGACAACTTTCTTGTTCCCCATTTTGAGTTCTGGTTATAACTAGGGTACAATGGAAAAGCTCCACTGGTTTTGTGTTGTCTTGTGTTTGGCATACTTTTGTTCATATCCCATGGCTCCGGTTATTTTATCGTGTGTACTGTTCTATGGTACCTTGTGGGATCTTGCTTGACGCCTTATGTGTTCATGTGTTGCCTTCTGCCTCAACTTTCAATACATTTGGTGTTTACTTGGTGCTTGGTTGTATGCTTCATTCCGGAAATTAATAATACATTCAGGGTCTTGGCAGTTTTTCTATGATCTTAAAGACTATACAGGGCATGCTTTTCCTTTTAATACAAGCTCTGTGACGCAAATGTAATATGTGGCTCATTTTAGCACTTTTCCTTGATCGATGAACTTAGCAAAATTCATCTCCTGGAATAATTTGAAATAAAAGGATATATACTATGTGAAGTCCAATGGAACTATCATATCAATGAGAGGATATTAAAATTCAAATTCATCGTTGTTATACTTGCAGTGAAGCTGACAATACAATACCTTTACTTCGACATCCCAAAATTGATTTTCTTATAGCTTTTCGACGCTTCTCTTATACAAACAGATCCTGGAAACTATAAGCATGGCTCGCTTTATCTATTCCTTGATTGAATAATCATTCACATGTTTAATGCACTTCATAGTTACTGTTAAGACCATCAATGGGGCTTTCTTACACCAATTCCCGCTTCTGAAAATTGCCATCCCCTTTCTTTTTTCCCTTTGCTTTCCTTTTATGGTTACTTACTCATTTTTTGGAAAATGTCTAGGTGCGGGAGTTGGCGGATTCACGTCTTCAGATTTCCACTGTTACTTTTATATCACCAGTTCAACCGATCGTTTCCCAGTTTCATATTGAACAAAATTTTTGGATCACAGGTTTCTGGATCGGCGGGTTCAACATTGCATTTCCATTTTTCCACCACCTGCAAACAAAACCCGGACTTCTGCGATCTACAAATTAGCAAACATATTCCCCTTTATCTCGTTTTCTTTCGCTTTCTGTTTACTTGGTCCTTTTTTTTAATGTGTCCTTTTTCTAAATGTCTCGTGATTTTATATACAACACCCGAAGTTCCGCAATATACAAATTGGCCCTCGAAATCTGTCATTGTCTCATGTTCCGTGTTACGCATTTTGCATTCAACAGTTGGGGTAGATACAATTTGACCATCGGGCCCTCACGTCTCCTGAGTAGAACTTGTGGCCCTGTTTTCAAGCCCGTCAATATTCCCTGTTTCGAGTATGTCTTAATGCTTTTATTTCACGAGTTCGACCAATTGCTTTCCCATTGCATACTTGGCCACTATTACCATCGTCGGTTCCTGACCAGGCTTGTTGAACATTGCCCTTCCATTGTTCCGCTACCTACAAACAACACCCAAAATTCCGTGATATACAAATTGACGGCTGAAATCTGTCATTGTGACATACAATTTGACCATCAACCCCTCACGTCTCCTGAGTATATATTGTGACCCTATTTTTGAAGCCCGCCTGACCGCTTTCCATACTTGCCATTTCTTGGAATCTATTTCACGGGTTGGCAGGTGGACGAAATGTACAATGCTTAGTCACTCTTCGTCATCCCTGCCACCTTCGTACTTCTTTCTAGATGTGAAATTATTAAGCTTTAATGCTAGTAGCTCATCGTGCAGGAACCGTTAAGATTGTCATTAATGTTCGGATGGTCAGAGAAGATTTGTCATTAATATGAATTAAACCAAGATTTGCGGAGAAGAGTGTTATCCTTTCTAAGTATTCATTTCAAGCATGATGTAATCTCTTTCGTGCATTGGTCGGTTGGCGCCTTTAGGAAATCTCTAATTCTTAATCGCTCTTCGTCGTCACCACCACCTTCGCACTTTTTTCTAAATATGCAATTAGTAAGCTTTAATGGTAACAACTCACTACGCACGAACCCTGGAGATTGTCATTGATCATGGAAAGGCTCGAGGAGATCTTCCATTGATACACATTAAACCAACATTTGTGGAGGGTTATATTATCCCTCCCCAATTTTCACTTCAAACATCATCTGGAGCAAAGGAAAATTCTTATTAACTTATGGAAGCAGTTCCACAACAGTTCTGTCCAGATACAGTAAACACCTTCGGGCATGATGGCTAGAGGTTCCAGTATTCCAGGGCATATTCTTACTACTCATATCCCTCTGGCCAGGAGCAAAAAATGATATGGTCCCTTGGTGCACCGAGAGATATATTTCAAGCCAAAGAATTCCAAGGCAACCCTGCCTACTCAGACAACCTGCCCGCCTTCATTAATGGTTGGCACAAAGGTTGATGCGATCGATTTCAAGCCGGAAGAAGATGATCTGATGGACGATGATAAGACAATGGATGATGGCAATGCAGACGTTGTTCCCACTACTGCGCCCAAATTGAAATCAACCATAACGGGTGGCACTTCCCGGATCGGCGATGGCAGCCCTGGCAACACCAAAAGAAGGGGTTTCAAAAAAGAAACCAACATTGAATGCAATAGCCACTTTGTAGCTCGAAAGTAGGAATTCCAGAGGTCCAAATTAGTTTGTTCTTTTCTAAATTTAACACCTCTTCTCATTGGCATGGTTCAATAGTCTCATAGTTCTTCAATATTGTATTTGCTTAAGTAATTTGATCTAAAATGGAGCATTTAACAATTATATGACAATGCATTATGTCGATCCACCGGGATTTTTATGGAAACAAAAATGAATTTCAGACAGTTTCAAACCAACTTTCAATTCTATTCGTAATGCAGATAGAACATAGCAAGACCAAATCACAATGTTGCAATCCGGGCCTCGCAATAGAAATTATGTTTTCAACTCAGCCTTGCTAAGCAAATGATTTCTTATTTCCCTTTCACTTGCGTGATTCCTTTAATCCGAAAGGGAACATTTTATTAGTAGTCCATCCCCTGGCCTCTACTTGAGCATTTTTTACTTTATTAATGAAATTACCAAATTTCTTGTTAGCAAATTAATAAAAGGAAAAAAAAATGATATATGGTGGTTGTAGTCAAATGGGCCTATGAAATCAACTACAATATTAAAATTCAAGATCATCATTCTTGTTTCTAGACATGCAATTATTAAGCTTTAATGCTAACAACCCATTGTGCAAGAAGTTTAATACTTAAGTTAATATGGTGGTTGTAGTCAAATGGGCCTATGAAATCAACTACAATATTAAAATTCAAGATCATCATTCTTGTTTCTAGACATGCAATTATTAAGCTTTAATGCTAACAACCCATTGTGCAAGAAGTTTAATACTTAAGTTAATATGTTAAAGTCATGGAAGAATGTATCAAGGACACAATTACTCCCACAAGTTGCATTTGCTCACAATTACTAGAAAATTATGGTTTTGCAAGAATGGGGCTTGTTTGAAACCAATTCCCGCTTACGAAAATTGTCATCCACCTTTCTATTTTCCCACTCTTTTATCCCCTGTAGTTTCTCTTTCTGGTTACTTAGTTTTTTTTTTTTTTTTTCCAATTTCTAGTTGTTGTTTCTTGTGCCCGCTACCTTCAGACTTCTTTCCAAGTATATGCAATATGTATATAAATTCTCCAGAAACATACAGAAAAGATCTTGCCAAGAAATGGAGTATTTATTACAGATTTGAATATATTGGACCTTCTTTTCCCTCTTCTATACTTAATCAAATTCCCGTTTATTTTCCCCCCCTACTCTCTTTCTGGTTACTTAGTCGTTTTTCCAAAAATGTCCAATGCACGCGTTGGCGAACTCACAGGTTCACATTTGCGCTCGTGATTTTATATTGCGACTCTGACCGACTGCTAGCCATTCCATGCCTAGCCACTTTTCAGATCGTGAAATCCCAAGCAGGCGGGCTCTATATTGCACTTACATTGTTCCACGACCTGCAATCAACACCCAAACCTCCGCGATATAAAAATTTACTACCGCACTCCCACATCATACCCTCTTCTGTGATACACATTTTGCACACAAAAGTTCTGAGACCTGCAATTTGACCTTTGGGTCCTCACGTCTCCTGGGGAACTATTGTCACCCCATTTTGAAGCCCCTGTGTCCACTTTCTATATTTTGCCATTTCTTGGAATCTCTTTTGTGCCTCCAATTCCATACTTACCCAAATTTTTCGCTTGTGGGTTCCCGGACAAACGGAGCGCACTTCCACTATTCCTTGACCTGTAAACATCCCCCCGACTTCCGCAATATACAAATTGACTTCCAGACTCCTACATCAACCCCTCTTCCATGTTACACAGTTTGCACTCAAAAGTTCTTATCAATACATTTTGATCGCCGAGACCTCTCGTATCCTTGAGAACCCTTGTTAGCCTATTTTAAAGAACGTCCGACCACTTTCCACGGCCATTTCTTGCAATATCTTTCACGAATTATCAGGTTGGTGGGTTCAGACAATTTCCAATTCCTAGTCGTTGTTTTCTATGCCTGCCACCTTGGAACTTTTTTCCAAGTATATGCAATAAGTATATAAATTCTCCAGAAACATGCAGAAAAGATCTTCCCAGGTGTTATCACACAAACTTGTCATAGTTCTGTGGGTTTATGGTTTCTACCTAAGTTTGTGTTTTCCCCTGTCTCTCTCCTTTTGCAGACCAATTGTTAAGTTTTTTCCCCTTTGGCTTGTAAAATCGTTTTCATTTCCCCCCCTCTATGTTTAAAGTGCCCCGGTTTTTGCAGCCCCTATCCAGTCGTCCAAGTCTTTGTTTACACAGGCCGCAGTCGCGGGCTCAAAACGTGACACTCAGAGCCGTCCGTTCTGGACTCGAATCAAGCAAAAAGACAGGTTCAACTTTCAACGACGGGAATTCCATGTGGAGTTCAGATTAGCGGCTCGCGGGCGTTCGAAATCTTAAAATTTGCACGCAGATTAGCGTAGGAGAAAATGCCCAAGATCAAAGGTAGAGCAAAGATTAAATTTGGGTCGTATATCTCATTGGGAGAGATCAACGGTGGAAATTTAGCGCGGGAGTCGAGAGTTCAGAATATTGCTAAAGTTGTTCGTCAAAAGGTCGAAGTACCGAAGTCCTGAAGTCTGAAATTAGTGGGAGTCGTTCGATCCAAAGGGACGCGTGGAACCAGATCTGAAATGCAGAGAAAGTCTCTGCGGGAGACTTGGAATGGCGAGTGCACAGTGTTCCTGAAATCACGAAGCACCCAGGAATTGGGCCCATGATCATAGCCTGTGATCATATGGAAAGCGGGCCATAAAAAAGGGTAAGCACCTATTGAGGGGCTAGCGACTGGGGTTTTCGAGGAAGCAATCGTGGCCGTCAAATTCAAAGCAAGTCCGGACATCGATCTGAATAAGGTCATTTCACAATTTTAGGCATCGATATATTTGGACTCAAGTGAAGTGGAGACTCCCGAATGATGAAATCCCGAAGCATATGAGCCCTAGGTCATGGCCGAAGGTTGCATACAGGATGGAGCGATGGAGAGGAGCTGCACCCAAAGGCCAAAAGCGCCTGTATTGGTCACAAAATAAGATCTGCACGACCTCGAGGCGTCGAGATTGAGTCGAAGAAGTCATGGGCACCGCTTGGAACCTTCATGGGTGTCAAGCCTCGTCCCGATCCCGATAAAGGTAGTTAATGGAAATGGGGGAGGTGGTTGAAACCTCATCTCACCCCATAAATCGAAAACAGGCTGAAGACGGCCGTGAGTGAAGACTGACAATCCGAAGTTTCCTTCTGGATGGATTTTCCTGCAAAACACATAACTAAGGCCTGCACAGTCCGACAGAGCAGGAACTGGCTGAAATCTTTAAATGCAGAGGTTTGATCATGCTCTTGGTGGTTGCAACATTTATGAGTATATATAGGCAGTTTTAGTATTTTGTTAAGGTTGAATGGTTGAGCTAGGCTCCCCTACTATTCTATTATTTTGATGAAGAAAATTGTTTCTCTAGTTATGTACTTGATTTGAGACTTCTTGATTAATGTAAGTCATCTTCTCTTACTCCATCTTATTTGCCTCTGATACTAAGAGATTTCATGAATGACTGATTCACATGGATTGTTGTGACTGTATTATGATGAATGTTTGATTATAGTGTTTTTATGTTTTCTTTCATTTTCCTTGAAATTTGAATCCAAGAGGATCTTGTGTTTGAGTTTTTCCTCCTTAGGTTGCTTGAAGACCTGATGTCCATAGAAGACCTCTATACCTTTCTCATCAAAGTCTTCCTTCTACTCACCTTTACTCCAACTTACTGACTGAAGTTAATCCAAGAACTCAATTGCTTGTGCATGCTAGTCCAAATTTCTGAGTTAAAAGGTTATTATCATTGAGTCTTCTCCATTTGACCACCTAAAACTCATGTACATTTACTGTATAAAATGATGGGTACTGGGCTTACCTTCTATGCAATCTGAGGGTGACTTCTAGTGCTAACATTTCTGGCGTCATTTCCAAGGAATGAATTGAAGGCTTTTCCCTGGGATAGAACGACAAAGAAGTTCTGATTCTGAAGGTGCATTAGATATCATTACCATTGAAGATTTCATCTTGCACCTGGAGACTCCACTATTTCATTTGTGGCTTTGAAAGGCAGACATACGAGGTCTACTCCACAGCTGCCTCTAGCCACACTTGAAGCTAACCCAAAGAAAATTATCAAAAAAGGAAAAACCACTCAGAAAGGTACTTCAACTGTTGTACCAGGTGATCCCGATAATCTTCTTAATCCCTCTTTACAAACTCCAGTAGTTTCTTCTTATTCTCCTGTTATACCATTTGAAAATTTTGAATTTTGGGAGTTTTCCTGTTGATTTCTCCCCTCCTATTCTTGGTTTGGAAGGAGAGATTTTTGACACCCCTATCTCCCCTGAAGTTTTGAAGTGGTTCAGACCCAGGACCTTAGAAGGATTTCCCACTCCAGGCTTTACCACTCCTCCCCCTATTAGAGTTGTTGCAGTTACAGAAGGGGAAACCTTTGTTCCCTCTAGCCCCTCATCTTTATCTCCTAACGCCCAACCTTTTCCTTTTTCTCCCAGAAGCACATCCCCAATCTCACCTGTCCAAACTCCATCTCATCATGGTTCTCTTCCATTTCACATCCAAATGGCAGGTGATAATCCTCCTAGGAACAGGATGGCTGAGATATTGGTTGCTAGATACGCCCCTCTGGTTTTACCTCAGCCTATGAATGCTCTCCCAACCACAGACTACCTTAAGTACATACCCCAGTTCATAGGGGAGGGAGACATGATTGCAGAAGAGCACCTTGTATCCTTTTATAGATTTGCAGAGATTCAGGTCATCGAAAATGAATATGTGTGGATGAGAGTTTTTGTACAGGGCCTTGATGGTGATGCCAGGGATTGGTTTAAGGACTTGCCTCCTAGATATATTGATGAGATTGTTGCTATGGATGATTCATTCTTAAGACATTGGGGGAATAAAAAAGATTTCCTTTATTATATTACAGAATTTGGGGCACTTAAGAGAGAAGAAAGGGAATCTGTTTTAGACTTCTCGAAAAGATTTAATAAGATGTATAAAAAGATTCCCGCTGAAATTAAACCTACAGAAACCTCTGCCAAAATGACTTATGCTAGTGCTTTTGACCCTAATTTTTGCCTCCAGTTGAGAGAAACAAGAGCTACCTCCTTGGCTCATATGCAAGATGCATCCCTTGAAGTAGAATCCAATATATTGGTAGCTGACAAGATTACGAGTAAGTCTGATAGAGATAGAAGAAAAGGTAGGTATGAAACTCTGACTTCTAGTTCCTCTACTGCCCCCCTCAAATGGATGAAGTGACCAAGCTACTAAAATCACTTTCTGCTAAAGTGGAAAGGTTGGAATTGGAAGGAAAGCATAGCTATAAGAATCCCCCAAATGCTGATAATAGGGGTAGTTTCAAAAGACCAACTAATTCCCCTCAGACCATCCAAAGAGATCAGAGAAACAGGGACAAATATGATCAGAAAATCCAAACTCCTCTCCAAAATAACCTGGTTACCGATGAAGTTGAAGAGGAAGAAGATATTGATCCTAAGATCCATTGCCTTGGAGATACCTCTTTGTCCCCTCATTTAACTCAATCTGCATATGAAGAGGCCCTCATGAGTAATCAACTGAATGATTTGAGTAAAGGAGAAAAGACCAACAACGATCCGAATAGATATGACCTCAAATGCAAGAAGAAAGAAGGAATTCTTGACATTCCTGAGCGGCCTGCTAGAGCTGAGAAACCTGCTAAAGATATAGTAGACAACAACAAAGAAAGAAAGGCACAAATCCCCCCACTAGTGGTCAAAAGTCCTATCCTAGAGGTGAAGGAGATTCTGAAGCCTCCCTCCCCTTATAGCTTTGAGCATGAGACTCAAAAGATTAGAATCCATGTACCTCTCTTAGAGTTAGTCAAGCATGAGGATTTCAAAAGGTGCCTATCAATTTTTTTTTAGCCTGAACCTACATCTCACTCCACAGACTCAGTTAGCCTCCAAGATGAAAGGCTAGTTGTCATATTAGGGCCTTTGGTAGAGGATAAAGAAGACTCCTCCCCTCCCTTCTACACTTCATTGAAAATCCATGATAAGGTGTTGCATAACTGCTTGATGGATTCAGGGGCATCTCACAATCTTATGCCTGAGATTGTCATGGAAGAGCTCGGGTTGGAGGTTACAAAATCCTACCACAACCTGTATTCTTTCAAATCCAAGAAGGTGAAGTGCCTTGGGGTTATCAAAGACCTAGTCATTTCTCTGTTCCAACTGCCAATGAAGAGCGTGGTCATGGATATCATAGTGGCTGATGTTCCCCCTAAGTTCGGGATGCTCCTGTCTAGATCTTGGATAAAGAGACTGGGGGCAACCTTGCAGATGGACCTTTCATACACCACCATTCCTGTGTTCGGGGGTGAACAAAGGAGACTTTACAGGGAAGTGCAGTTTGCGTAGATCACCAGTGATGAAGAAAACCCCACCAACCATCATATTTTTTCTTTTGACACTGATTTGGGATCCAACATATTGCAGCTCACTGATGCTCCTGAAACTCCTCTTGAAATAAAAAAGCAACCCATTACTTTTGTGAAATCCCTCATCCAAATACCTCTGTTTGGAAGATGTTCTTTGACGGAGCCTCTTCTAAAGAATGTGTTGGTGTTGGAGTGGTCTTTGTTTCACCTTATCAAGAAACTATACCTTTGTCCTACAAACTAGAATTTGAAACTACCAACAATGTGGCATAGTATGAAGCTCTTGTTTTGGGTTTAAGGGATGCAAGAGGCATGGGGATTAAAGAGATATCAATATTTGGGGACACATAACTAATTGTTCATCAAATCAAAAATATTTATCACGCCAAGCACCCTAGGCTTAGGATTTATAGAAATGAAGTATGGGACCTAGTTGAGAGTTTCTTCCTGGCTTTCAACATTTCATTTATTCCAAGAGAGGAGAATACCGTGGTTGATTTTTTGGTTGTCTCAGCAAGCCATTTCAGAGTCTCATTTCCACCCAAACTCAAATATGATGTAGAGGTGAATATAGACCCTCTATACCTAACAATGTCCAACATTAGAAGGTGTTTGAGGATGATAATGAGATCAAAAAGTTTTTTGAGTCTATTGATGAGTTCTCTGCTTTACATATTGATCAGGATCATGATTATGAAAGTAACCCTCATGCATATGTATTTTTAAATAAAATTTCAAAACACCATATTGTTCAGCTACCTAGCAACCATATTCCAAAGGAACTAGTTCCTTTAGAAAGGTTGTTTCATGGGAATGATGTGGCAGTAAAGTTTAAAGGTTCAACTGATGATGCCGATGTAACTGAGTACAATATTGGTACAGAAGAGGATCCCAAATTTGTCAAGTTGTCAAGCAACTTGTCAAGAGAGCAAAGGGATGAATATGTTGAATTGTTAAAAGAGTTTGTTGATGTGTTTTCCTGGACATATGAAGATATCAGAACATACGACACAAGTATCATTGAGCGCAAAATCCCATTGAAGGAAGAGTCCAAGCCATTTAGGTAGAAGTTGAGACAAATAAATCCTATGTTGTTGTCCATTATGGAGAAAGAGGTAAAAAATATTTTGGATGCCTAGATTATCATTCCTTTTAGGTATTCTGAATGGGTGGCCAACTTGGTCCCAGTGAGAAAGAAGAATGGAGAAATCAAACTATGTGTCAATTTTCGAAATTTGAACAGAAGTTCTAAAAAGGACAACTACCCCTTACCAAAGATGGAACACATATTGCAGAGGGTGACAGACGCATCTAGGATGTCCATGATTGATGGCTTTTCTTGCTACAATCAGATTTTTGTCTTGCATGAAGACAAAGAGAACACAACCTTCACTACTCCTTGGGGTACATTTGTGTATGCTAATATTCCCTTTGGATTGATGAACATAGGGGCAACCTTCCAACGAGCTATGGACATTGCATTTATTGGGGAATAGGACAAGTTTGTGGTCATCTATTTGGATGACACAATAGTGTTCTCACAATCTGATGAAGAACATCATGACCATTTGAAAAGGGTTTTTTTGAAATGCAGAAAGTTTGGTCTCTCTTTAAATCCAAAGAAGTCATTATTTTCCATGAATGAGGGGAAACTATTGAGGCACATCGTGTCAGCTGAGGGGGTAAGGATTGATCCAAGCATGGTATAAGCTATCCAAACTTTGTCACTCCCTAGATCCAAGAAATAAGTTCAGTATTTCTTGGGGAAAATTATTTTTCTGAGAAGGTTTGTTTCAAATTTTCCTGAGTTGGTAAAGTTTATCACAACCATGTTGAGGAAAGGAAATGAAATCAAATGGACTTCTGAGGCTCGTAACTCTTTTGACCAAATAAATAAGGCCTTGGCTGAAGCACTCGTGCTCATCAATCCTGACTACTCCAAAGAGTTTCTGATTTTCTCTTTTTCTTCATTTGACACAATAGCATTTGTTTTATTGCAAAAAAATGCCGAAGGGTTAGAGAAGCCCATTTCCTTTTTTCAGTAGGGCACTGAGAGATGTTGAAATAAAGTATGACATCATGGAAAAGAATGCCTTTGCTTTGGTTAAAGCACTCAAATCTTTCAGATTTTGTGTGCTACATTCAAAAGTCATTGCATATGTCCCTTTAGTCTCTGTTAAGGAGATCCTCATTCAACCTGACATAGACGGAAGAAGGAGCAAGTGGATGGCCAAAATCCTTGAATTTGATCTTGAAGTAAAGCCTACCAAATTGGTTAAAGGTCAAGGTTTAGCTAGGTTGTTGGATGAATCTAATTATAAAGCCTTGGGGGTCAATTTCATCAACATTTGTTCAAAGAATCAACAAGTTGTGTTGTCTGATGAAGATCCTAAAGTCACACCCCCATTGGCAGGATGCACTTGGTACAAAGACATTATATTTTTCCTACAGAAGTTGCAGCCTCCTGATGGCATGGAAAAGAGAAAGGTAAGAGCTTTGAAGCTCAAATCAATTAAATATTGTCTTATTGATCAAGTTTTATATTGGAAAGACCCTTTAGGAGTGCTTTTGAGATGTCTAGATCCACAGGAAGACCAAAGGATTATGTATGATTTTCATGATAGTTTATGTGGGGGGCATCACTTCTGGAGAACCACAACCTACAAGATTCTCAAGGCTGGGTATTTTTGGCCTAGTGTCTTCACTGATGTATGTGCAAAAATCAGGTCTTGTGTCAAGTGCCAGAAATTTTCTGGAAAGAAACATCTTAAGTCTTTGCCATTGAAACATGTGGTAGCTTCAAGCCCCTTTTAGCAGTTGGGCCTAGATTTTGTTGGGGAAATTCATCCTGCTTCACGTGGTCAACATAGATGGATCTTGACTGCCATAGACTACTTTACTAAATGGATAGAATCCATCCCCACAAGAAATGCTTCCCACAAGGTAATAATTAGTTTTCTTGAGGATATTATAGCAAGATTTGGTTGTCCAAACATAATTGTCACTGATAATGTTGCATCTTTCAAGGCTGAACCATTGATCAAGTTTTGTGAATAGTTTGGAATCACATTGATTCACTCTACTCTTTACTACCCCCAAGGGAATGGACTGGCAGAATCCTCTAACAAGAGCCTTATTAAGATCATCAAAAGACTGTTAGAGAACAACAAGAAGGCCTGGGATACAAAGCTTAAATTTGCTTTATGGGATGACAGAGTGACAACAAAAATATCTCTTAGTGTCTCTCCTTTCCAGCTGGTGTATGGAGTTGAGGTCATCTTTCCCTCTCAACTCACCTTACCAGTGGAAAAATTCTTCCAAGACTATCAAGGAGAACCAGATAATATGATCAGAAGAATACAATAGCTGGTAGAAGTGCAATAGATGAGGGAGCAACTACTGGACAAAGCCCATGACCATCAACAGGTGATAAAGCAGGCTTTCGACAAAAGAGTAAGGAAAGAGGATTTCCATCTGGGAGATCTAGTACTCAAGTGGGATGCACCTAAACAAGATAAAAGCAAGCATGGTAAATTTGAGGCCTTATGGATTGGCCCCTTCAAAGTTTCTAAGGTTTTTTCAAATAACACTTACAAGTTGCAGGATTTGGAAGATGCTGAAGTTTTTGGTATCCCTGTAAATGGGCATTTTCTGAAGAAGTTTTTTACTTAATCCATGAGTGGTTTCCCATGTCATTGTAAATATTTTTTGTTTTTAGTTTTTATAAGTGACTCCATAACCCAACAGATAAGGCACATGAACTACTTGTTCTTGGCAGCTTGCAGGGAGCATGCCATCCCTTGTGGAGCGACATGTTATCATGCAAACTTGTCAGAGTCCTGTGGGTTTGTGGTTTCTACCTAAGTCTGTGTTTTTCCCTGTCTCTCTCCTTTCACGGACCAATTCTTAAGTTTTCTCCCCTTCGGCTTGTAAAATTGTTTTCGTTTGCCCCACTCTATGTTTAAAGTGCCCCGGTCTCCCTGTTTTCCCAGCCCCTATCTAGTTGTCCAAGTCTTTGTTTACACAGGACGCAGCCGCAGGCTCAAAACGCGACACTCATAGCGATCTGTTCTGGACTCAAATCAAGCAAAAAGGCAGGTTCATCTTTCAATGACGGGAATTCCGTGTGGATTTCAGATTAGCGGCTCGCGAGCGTTCAAAATCTTAAAATTTGTGCCCAGATTAGTACCGGAGCAAATGTCCAAGATCAAAGGTAGAGAAAAGATTAAATCTGGGCCATAGATCTCATTGAGAGAGATCAACGGTGGAAATTTAGCGCGAGAGTCGGGAGTTCAGAATATTGTTAAATTTGTTCGTCAAAAGGTCGAAGTATCGAAGTACCAAAGTCCGAAATTTGTGGGAGACGTTCGATCCAGAGGGACGCGTGGCACCAGATATGAAATGCGGAGAAAGTCTGTATGGGAGACTTGGAATGACGAGTGCGCAGTGTTCCCAAAATCACGAAGCGTCCAGGAATTGGGCCCATGATCATAGCCCGTGATCATATGGAAAGTGGTCCATAAAAAAGGGTAAGCGCCTATTGAGCGGATGGTGATTGGGGTTTTCGAGGAAGCAATCATGGTCGTCAAATTCAAAGCAAGTTCGACCGTCGATCTGAATAAGGTCATTTCGCAATTTCAGGCATCGAGATATTTGGACTCAAGTGAAGTGGAGACTCCCGAAAGATGAAATCCCGAAGTGCCTTTGGATATGAGCCCCAGGTCATGGCCCAAGGTTACATACAAGATGGAGCAATGGAGAGGAGCTGCACCAAAGGCAAAAATCTCTCGTATTGGTCACAAAAGAATATCTCCATGGCCTCAAGGCGCCGAGATTGAATCAAAGAAGTCATGGGCACCGTCTGGAACCTTCATGTGTGTCAAGCCTCATCCTGATCCCGATGAAGGTAGTTAATGGAAATGGGGGAGGTGGTTGAAACCTTGTCTCACCCCATAAACGGAAAACAGGCTGAAGACGGTCGTGAGTGCAGACTAATAATCCAAAGTTTCCTTCTAGACGGATTTTCCTGCAAAACACATAACTAAGGCATGCACAGTCTAATAGAGTAGGCACCGACTGAAAGCATTAAATGCAGAGGTCCAATCACGCTCCCGGTGGTTGCAACAGTTCTGAGTATATATAGGCAGTTTTAGTATTTTGTTAAGGTCGAATGGTTGAGCTAGGCTCCCTTACTATTGTAATATTTTGATGAAGAACATTGTTTCTCCGGTTATGTACTTGATTTGAGACTTCTTGATTAATCTAAGTCAACTTCTCTTACTCCATCTTATTGACCTATGATACTGAGAGAGTTCATGAATGACTGATTCACATGGATTGTTGTGACTGTAGTACGATGAATGTTTGATTATAGTGTTGTTATGATTTCTTTCATTTTCCTTGAAATTTGAATCCAAGAGGATCTTGTGTTTGAGTTTTTCCTCCTTAGGTTGCTTGAAGACCTGA
>ML781847.1:576552-591642 GCA_009831015.1 Picea engelmannii | reverse complement strand
TATATATATATATATGTATATATTTTGTAAGTTAGTAAATATATTAGGGCCTTCTTGAAAAAGTTACAAATCGTTTGTCATGCGTGTCAACAGTGCTCAATTCGGAAACCATTGTTGGCACTAGTCCAAAAAGGAGTGACACTTGTCCAAAAAATAACGTTGTTTTCCATGCAAAAACCTACAGTGCCACGTAGGGCGACGGGTTGTCTGTATACTAATCTAAACATGCAAAACTACAGTGTCGCGCAGGGCAAGGGCCTGTCTGTAAACTGATCTAAACTAGACAAAGCTAGCTCTAAAAAACAAGGACTGAAAAAACTTAGACAAAGGAGCATTAGAAACCTGGACCAAGTTTTGGGCCCGCGAAGGCCTGGGTTTTCTTCATCTTGCCTTTGTCACTTTCTGCAATTGCCTGCCGGAGATCTTAGAGAAAGGACACCAAGCTGTCCACCCTGCTCCATCACTCTGCGTCCTTCTTTTGCAGATCTCAGAGAGCAGACTTGATGTCCTCCCGTCCCTTGGTCAATTCGTGCAGTGAGGCTATAATATCTTCCCGGTCCGCACAATAGTTGCAAGTAAAACGAAGTTGGGAGTCGGCCGAGGTGGAGGGAAGTGGTGAGGGAGCAGATGTGGCTTCAAAGGGGTGGCGATGTGGGGAGACGGGAAGAGGCAGATGATGAGGTGGGGAGGTGCAAATCCCAAAGAATTTCCCATGGCGTTAAACCATTCCACCCGACAACCATATGGATTAGAGAGCGGCAACAGGTCCTGGGAATCAAGAATTTTCTCTGCGGGAGCAGGAGAAATGATGGGAGCCAAAACAAGGAGAGTGTCTTCATGAATTGGCTCTGCAGGAGCAGGAGCGATGATGGGAGCAGGAGAAATGAAGGGAGCAGGAGCTATGAAGGGGGCCAAGACAGAGAGACCATTGATATCCGAAGCGTGGTCAGAATTGGGTCTTTCCTTGCCCCTGGCAGCGTACCAGGCGTCTCCTCGCCTTGATTTAACTCTCAGACGGGGCATGGTGGGGGGAATCGTTGTCTTGGGGAAGAAGACGCCGAACCAAATGAGAAGAATGCTCCAGAGAAGGAGAGGGGGAGCGTTGGAAGATGAAGGAGGGAAAATACTCCCGAGATTGGCGGTAGGGGCACCATAACTGGGGAGATGAGGTGACCGATGAGGTGACTTGCACAGCGTCATGGGCGTTCGCATGTTGTAGATCTTCGAGCGCATGCGGCATGCTTCCAGCTTGAATTCTCTGGAGGGAGGCAACCACTGTGTTTAAATGTTGAGGCAATGTGTTGGGGGGGCGGGTTCCATCGGGTGCCAGCTGGCCTCCCCGTGGCCTGTCCACTCGTGTTACCTAGAAACACCCCATCCAGGGGTCGATCTTTGGTGTTGGCTATGTTTTTGCAAGCTGTCACAAAGGGATGAGAGGAGGTGGAGGAGGGGGAGCAAGAGAAGTCCCCTTCCTTCAGATCAACACCATAATTTGCCAGAGGGTTGGCCACTTGGTTGTCTGATCTTCTAACATGGGAGGGGAGGATTACCCAATTAGGTTGAAGAATGGATTTGATTCTGAGGAGCCTATTCATAAGTCTCCAGCTGGGGGAAATTTTTTCCGGGTCTTCCCCATTCAAGAGATGCCTGAGGAGATGGATGACAATTGCGAATCTCCTTCTGTGATAATGGGGAAAAGATCTTGATCGTTAGCTGCTTGTAGACCTCTGAGGAGCCCCCAGATTTCCGCTGCGTTGTTGGTATTTTGCCCTAGATTTCCTGCTACAATGTGGAGGATTTCTCCCTTGGCGTTGCGGATGACTGCTCCATATCCTGCCGGTCCTAGATTTCCTTTGGAGGCTCCATCGAAATTCAGTTTGTGGTACCCAGTTTCTGGCACCTCCCACATTGTGGGGATAGGCTTGCAGTATGCCTTGCTGCCAGGGTTGGTGGTCAAGGAGTGGAGTTGGAGTTTCCAGGAGTTGAGGATGATATGCTCATTCAGTGGGCATTTCCAGTCCTGGTCGGTCCAAGGATAGAGGGAGAGTGTTTCCTTGATGTATGAGTGAATCATGGCCCAAACCTCCTGCTAGTTTTTAGTGGCGGATTTGAAGATTCGTCAATTTATTTCCTTCCAGATTTGCCAAAGGATGAAGCCTAGTAAGAGTCGCCAGATTTTATTGAGAATAGGGGATTGAAAAATTGAGGTGCGCCATCCTGCTAAAGTTTCCCGTATGCCTGCACGATTCCTGTCCGTGGTTCTCATGAGGCTAGCGCTGTGATCCCAAATGATCGAGCTGTAAGAGCAGAGATTTTGGAGATGATTTTGTGTTTCTTCCTCTGAACCGCATAACTGACACCAAGAAGGGCCAATGAATCCCCTTTTTCTTAAGTTATCCCATGTGAGAATGTTGTTGTGCGCAGTTAACCAGAGGAATGTGATGATTTTTGGCCAAGAATTGTTTTCCCAAATCTTGCGCTAGACTTCTTCTGTCAGTAGTGAACCATGCCCAGCTTTGAGTCGGTACGCCTCTTGAATATTGAAAGTGCCTGTGGAGGTATGTCCCCATCTGAGGATGTCGCTCCCCTGTTGGCGTAGAATTTTCCTTGCGTCCAGATGAGCCAATATAGGTTAGATGTTTATTTCGTTGGGGATGTTCAGGGCCTCGTGGGTGTTTTTCCAGGTGCGCTAGATATCACAATTTTGTGCTTGGTTCCAATAATGTGCTACTTTATTTAGGCCTGCTTCTGTCGTGTGGGAGATGAGGGTGCTTAGATTTAGATCTGTATACAGGGCTAGGAGTTGTTGCCAAGAGTCACTCCAGAAGAGGGATGATGTTCCGCTCTGCAGTTCCCAGAAAGAGTGTTCTGTGATGAGTCCCCTGTTGTTTTTGGCTGCATTCCAGATGAGTGAGGTAGGACTTTGACCATTCCATCTGATGAGCTCTCTTTCCAAGGTTGTGGGGGTGTATTTTTTCCTCCACAGGTGTGCCCATAGGTCTTGGGGTCGCTTTAACCATCTCCACCAAATTTTTGCACTGAGGACCTTGTTGAAAAGGGTAGGGTCTCTGAGGCCAAGCCCCCCTACTTTCTTTGGTTTGCAGACTTTTTGCCATCTTACAAGGGTTATTTTGCGTCCTTCTTTAGTGCCCTACCAAAGAAAGTTCCTTTGGATGTTTCTCAGGGTGCTGAGGATGAAATCGGAGTTGCCAGGGATGAGAAGACATAGACTGGTAGAGATTGAAGTACAAAATTAAGGAGGATGAGGTGGCCAGGCAGATTGAGGGATTGGAAAGTCCACATCGAGAGTCATTTGCGAAATTTGGAG
Organism: Picea engelmannii; assembly: GCA_009831015.1. NCBI lineage: Eukaryota > Viridiplantae > Streptophyta > Pinopsida > Pinales > Pinaceae > Picea > Picea engelmannii. The sequence goes on along the minus strand of ML781847.1, from coordinate 588,314 downwards.
AGTAGGGATTCCTAGGAAAGATTTCTTAGCGGATTATCTATGAGGAGGATTCCTAGGTAGGTGGATGGAAGGGTGCTGCGAGTGAAACCTAGTAGAATCTTGAGATGGTTTTGGATCTCCAGAGGCGTATTAAAAAATAAAACCTGTGATTTGGAGAGGTTCACCTCCATGCCCGAGGCTTCGCAGAAGAGGGTGATGATGGAGTTGATGTATATGGCTTCTCGAGCTGTGGGTACTCCCATTAGGAGTAGGTCGTCTACAAACTGACTATGGGAAATGGGAGGCGAGAAACCGTGGGGGGTAAGACCGGAGAGGGAGTGATTTGATATGGCTGCTTTGATGGTGTGGCTTAGTCCTTCCGCCATGATTATGAAGAGGAAGGGGGAGAGTGGGTCCCCTTGTCTTATGCCTCTGGAAGGCGAGAAAGGTCTCGAGGGGACGCCATTGATCAAGATGGAAAACAGAGCTGAAGAGGTGAGGTTGATTATCTAGGAGACCCAATTGGGTTCAAAGCCAAAGACAAGGAGAGTATATTTTAAGTAACTCCATCTTAGTTTATCAAAATATTTTGAGAGATCTAGAATTAGGAGCATACCTGGTGATTTTGTTGAGTGGAGCGAGTGGATTACTTCATGTGCCAAGATGACACTGCCCATAATTTGTCTGCCATCCACATAACTGGATTGTTCTGGTGAAATGATGAATGGTAGAATAGGTTTGAGATGAGTTGCGATGATCTTCATGAGGAGTTTCTAGATGACATTGCAAAGGGCGATGGGATGGAAGTGCGAGGGGGACGTGGTGCGGTTTTCCTTGGGGATGAGTGTGAGAAAGGTGGAATTGAGGGCTTGGAGGACTTATCCCGATCTTCTTGAGTCCTCGATTATTTCCCATACATCTACTCGGATGATGCTCCAACAATGGTGGAAAAAAATTGGAGTGAACCCGTCCGACCCCGGAGCTTTACCTATAGGGGTGTCCCTTAGGGCTTGATCCACCTCCTCCTAAGTTATTGGTCTCATTAGTGCCTCATTCTGCTCTTTGCTGACCTCCTTGGGTATGTTCTTGAGGATGGTTTCGATTGCCTAGGATTGATCCACCAGGGGTTCTGAGAGAAGGTTTTTGTAGTAGGAGAGCATTTCCTTTTCAATGGCAGCGTGCTATTGAATTTTTGTTCCTTGATCTAAGACTAGGCGAGTAATGCGATTTGTTTGATGTCATTGGACCATGGATCTATGGAAGAATTTAGTATTTATTTCCCCCTCTTTCAACCATTGGATGCGAGATTTTTGTCTCCATAGGATTTCCTCCCGCGCCCTTCTTTTAGCCAGCTGGTTATTTAGATGGGTTTCCTGGTACTTGAGGGAGTTTGTGAGGCCTTGATGTCTGATCTGTTGTTGGAGGCTTTGAATTTGCTGGTTGAGATTATCCTGTGCGTGAAATATGTTGCTGAAGGTAGATTTGTTCCAAGATTTTAGATGTTGTTTGAGGTTTTTTAGTCGTTGTTGGAATCTGTACATGGGAGTTCCTATAGGTATAATTTATTCTTTCCACCATGACTGGATATTAGCTTGGAAGTCTGGGTGTGTCAACTAGAATTTATCAAAGCGAAAAGGCTTTCTGCCAGGAGTGCCACTTATGTTGATATTGAGGAGGATCGGCCAATGATCTAAGCATGAAGAGTCAATGATCGTGACGTTCCAGGCTAGTCCATCCAGCATTACGGCTTCCGAGATGAGGAAGCAGTCGAGTCTGCAAGAGACTTGTTGAGTCCGCGAGTGCCTGTTGGAAAAGGTCCATTGTCTGTACTGACATCAATAAGATTCTGAAATCCTATGAAGCGATTGAAATGCTCGCTGTCATTTCCTTGAGTGCATTTGCCCCCCCTTTTTTTCCTCCAGATTTGTTATTATGTTGAAGTCTCCCCCGAGAATCCATATTTGGGGGCTGATGTGATCGGCTAACTAGTCCTAGTGATTAAGGAAGGATTCCTTGTCGCCTGATTTAGTGGGGCTGTATACATTTGTAATGTATCCGAGTTTGTTCGAGCCAATGAGACGAAAAGAAGTAGTGATGGTCCATTTTGAGGTGAAGAAGTCGTCCAACAGAATTGTGGATGGGTTCCAAAGCATCACTAGAGCGCCAACGGCTCCCTTGGCATCGATTTCCACGTGATTGGATTGCTTCCAACATTTTGAAACGTAGAAGAGGCCTCCTCTCCCATGCATTTTGTTTCCTGCAGAATGAGAATATCTGGCTGATCTTTCTTGATTCTCTCTCGGAGCATAGCTTGTTTGTTTTTTGCGTTGAGGTCCCTGATATTCCAGGATAGCATCTTCATGATGAGGATGGGGGTTGGAGGGGAGGGAAGCTGTATGAGATCAGATTTATCTGAATCAAGTTGACAAGGAAGTTCCCGACATCCTGAATGAGTTGATGTTTCGGTTTACGACCCCTTTTTTTTTCATCTTTTGTAGGTTTGCGTGGATCCTTGGTTGTTCCCTTTTGAATTCCAAGGTTCGTGCTGACTCTGGCTGATCCATCTGCCGAGGAGTTGAGAAAGACTTTGTGCACTTTACGTAGCTGGTCTGGTGGTATGGTGTATAATTGCTGCTTATGGTAAGCTTGCTCCAGGTGTTCCATGTCAATGCCTGCTAGCTCCTGATCTTCCAGGTCTGTGTCTGGATCTCCTATTTTCTAGTCCAAGTGTGGCAGGAAGGGAGGCGTTAGAGGGTAGTGGTTGAGAGGGATCCAGGGATGAATGATTGGGATTCATGGTACTTTGGCATTTAGCGGGGTCGGTCTGTGGTGTTGTTGAGGAGGAGGGTATGTCGGTTGGGGTTTGGAGGACATCAAAGGAGTTCTTGATTGGGGGTCCAGGGGGGGCTTGGGAGAGTGCCTTTTTGACTTGATGCCTACGTCTATCCGTGACAGGGATGAAACCATCCTTGGATTTGTCGGGGTCTTTCGTAGAGGGTTTGGTAGGATTATTTAATGGGCACTCGCAAAAGAGGTGTCCGTGCTCATGAAATTTTCGGCAGCGAAAGGGGATGTGCTCATAGTCGAGGGTTTGGGACCATTCATCATCCTGGTAGTCCAGAGTAATGGCCCCTTGGAGGGGTTTATATATATTCAATTAAACACATATGTGAGCGTAGGCTGTGTACCATCTCTGTTTTGTCGCTTCCGAGGCTTTGACGTAGCTGCCGATGGTGTTGCCGATTCTCGCAAGGATCTCTTCTAGCCAAAATTCCTGTGGGAGCAAGTAGAGTCTCAGCCATATCGGTGCATGCGTGAAGTCTTCCTTTTCGGGGCTAAACCTTTTCGTGCAAAAATGGAGGAAGAGGCTGATCGAGTTGTAGAAATACGATCCTCCTTCAAAGATTTGATTTCTGTCTTCCAGATTATGCAAGATGATGGTAAAGAAGCCTTTTGATCCAAGTTGGAGGTCATAGTGGCCTTTGGGTTTCCACCAGTGCTGGATCCATTTGACTAGATCCTTTTCCAAGGGCCATAGCCCTAAAATTTTTCCTATCAGAGCGAAATCTCTCATGTATTGTTTCTGGTCCTCTATTCTTGGAGAGCTGATAGTGTATTTTGGAGCGATTGGGGCTTGTGGAATACATTTGCCTAGTTCCCAAGTGCGACTGGTTTTAGTGTGATTGGCTGCTGGATCATTTTCCATTGGCTTTTCCTTCGACATCTCTTCCTCCCAGATAATATTTTGCATGCATTCTGGGATTTCGAAGGTCTGTCTTTTCGAGTGGTAAGAGCCGTGCTCCTTGGCGGCGACAGAACCGTAGTAGGGGGCTTGGGGATTCCCTCCCTCGACCTCCATGGCCGCAGTGGCTAAGAGAGGCGGTGTACGAATGGTTTGAGGCGTAGAACCCTAGTGGTTGAGCATATATCCCAGATATTTGAAACCAGTAGAAAGATGTATAAAATTGTATGCGAAGATTCCTTTTAGTTGTTCCAAAGCTTGTTCATGCAGATTTTCATAATGGAATGTCGATTTTGTCCAATTAATCGTCAAGCTCGTAGCACTGCAGAAAGTCTTCAAAATTCCATTAATTTCCCTCCATTCATGTAGTGAGTCGTTTGTCATGATGAGAACATCATCGACAAATAGGATATGTAAAACCTTGATAATTCTTGACACTTTAATTCCAGTGATCTTTCATTGTTCTTGGCCATTTTTGAGGAGCAGACTCAAAGATTACATAACCAGAATGAATAAGAGTGGTGAGAGGGGGAAGCCCTATCTCATTCCTTTGCCACTATGAAAGAAAGAGGAAGATTCACCATTAACCAGAGCGACAAAGTTTGCACTTATCGCACAACTCATGATCCACTTGATTGTAGAGTGACTAAATCCTAATTGTGTCAGAATCAATCTAAGGAAATCCCAGTCAATGCAGTCGAAAGCCTTATTGAGGTCCAGTTTTAGGATAAGACCCTTTGAGTTTTTTGTTTTTATGCTATGTAAGCACTCCTAGGCAGTGCCAATGGCATCTAGGATCTGGTGTCCCTTTAAGAAGCCCAACTGTTCACTCGAAAGTGTCCGCAAGAGAATGGGTTTTATCCTAGTCGCTATAATTTTTTAGATAATTTTGTAGCATAGGTTGCATAGTGCAGTCGGTCTGTAGTTGCCAAAGGTGGCAGGGTTAACTTCTTTAGGAATAAGTGTTAGAAAATTCGAGTTCAAAGCTCCAGTCACCTTTCCACTGAGTTTGGTGTCTTCCACTAGCTCTAGGAGGTTTGGTCCAACTAAATCAAAGAAGTCTAGATAAAATTCTACAGTCTAGCTGACGGGGCCTGGGATTTTATCCTTGGAGAAGGATTTTAATGCTACCAAGATCTCTTGTAGCGAGCAAGGGCTATCTAAGGTAAGTGAATCATCCATAGTAACAGTTCGAGGAAAGAGTCTGGCCACTGCGACTAGATCCTGTATTTTAATAAGTGGCTTCGCCTCATAGAAGGATTTAAAGTAGCTTATTGCTGTAGTTTTTAAGGCTTGTTGTCCTCAGTGGTGAGTACCAACTTCATCTACTATCTCCCAAATGTGTATTTTTCTCTTACAAGAGCTCGTGAAACGGTGGAAGTATTTAGTGTTGAGGTCGCCACACTTTATCCAATTTGCTCTGCACCGTTGCCTCCAGAGTGCTTCTTCTTTAAGTAGTAGCTGGTTTCTCTCTGTTTCTATACATTTTAAGGTTTGATTCCTGTCCCTGTTGTTCCCCGCCCGTGCATCTGCTAGAAGGAGGGTCTAAATCTCAAATTCAAGATCTTGGAGCCTTCGAGTATTTTGTTTCCTATGGGAAGAAGCCCAACATTTTATGCGGGCTTTAAGGAATTTTAGCTTCCAGATAAGTCTTTGATGGATACCTAGCATAGTCAGGAATAGGGGATCTTTCCAGACCTCAATGATAATAGAATTAAATTCGGTTTCTAGCAGCCAGATCGAATTCAATTTGAAGGGGTATGCAATCTGAAGGGCAGATGAGTCAAGTTGCAAGAAGATCGATGCATGATATGAAAGAAATGGGAATTCCACCTAGGATCTGATCCTATCCTCCGAGGAGGCAAGTTGTTCAGTAATAAGAAACCGATCAAGTCTCTTGTAAATGGAGTCTGATCCCGCCCGTCCATTGCGCCAAGTGGGGACCAAAATGTCTGGAGTATAGTCTACCAAATCGTGAGCTATGAACAAAGAATTAAAGTAGTCGGTCAGAGAGTCCATAGTGGCGGAGCCCCCCCAAACTTTCCCCGCAGAAGTTGTTAAGTTCATATCACCTGCTATAATCAAGTTTTCAAGGTCAAGCAGACCCTGAGCTTCCACCTTTTCCCAGAATATCTTTCTATCACTGCAAGGACCATATAAATTGAGTAAGTTGATCTGTTGGTTGTTCCACCGGCTAGTACCTGTCAGTAGGATGACACCACAACATAGAAAGGGGGTTAAGTCAAACTTAGTAGGATCCCAGGAAATAACCAATCCCCCAGATGTACCAAGAGAGTTATGCTTCCATGCTTCCATTTCTTGGTTTCTCTTTTTGTTTTAATAGCTCGAGGGATCATGCATGCAAATTACAGTTGGATGGAGCAACGATAGCGCGTACCAAGGGATCCTTCATCCAAACTACAATTGCACAGTGCAGCTATAGTGGGTGGACACCGCAACAACAAACATAATAATATTTATAATTAACAAAACTTAGGATAAATTTAGCTAGCAGAATATGATAGGACAAACATTCAAACTAATGCTAAGTAAGAGTCTAACATTAATCCACCTTCGAGCAATGCATAAGAAAATATATGCGTGTTAATCCAAGATCTTCATGAATAATATGGGGTTGCACCTCGAGATGAGGCCAAATAAGACCTCAAAAATTTCTATTGGTCAAGAAATATGTTTGAAAGTATTTGATAGGTACACAAAAAGTGTTACAATGAAAAACTTTGCATAAATAGCTGAATTATACATCGGAATGTGTGTAATTGATGGCAAATCGATCGCTATAGTCCCTATTGCCTCAAGGCAGGGACTAACAAAAAAAACCTTGAAATTTTTAAACAACTAAGCTATCCAACAACTTCAAAACGTTTACACAAATATGAAATCGACCATTTTGGCTTGACATGTATGTCAAAGGAAGGAGTTTATATTTCTCAAAGGAGTTTATATTTCTCAAAGGAAGGAGTTTATATTTCTCACACCAAAGTTGTTGGAAACTTTTACACAAATATAACATCAACAATTTTGGCTTGACAAGGAAGGAATTTATATTTCTCACATTAAAGTTCAAGTGTCATCGAAGATGTTTACATTATTATATTAAAAAATATATTTTATAATTAAACACTTTGATAAAGTTAAATTTTTTAATATAAAAGTATAAAGTTGATATTTTTTAAACATTTTTATTCATTTTTATAAGTGATATAAAAGTAACCATGAGTTTGGTATTTTGGATAAACATATGAACTCAAACATTTTAGGTAAATTGGTTTTTGTAACATGAATTCAACATTTTAGGCAAATGATTTAAATTAAGAAAAGTGTTTCTTGAAATGTCAAGCTCAAACATCTTACACAATTATAATCACAAGACTAAAATTTGTGGTGAACACTTCACTTATTCTATGAGATTGTATCATGATGGCTTTGAATTCGATATTTTAAGCAAAGGTTTCACCCATCCTCATGAAGATAGGTGAACCATTTATCCAAAATGAAGCATTCACCTAAAACATTAAGTTCAAAATGATGAGCCTAATGTTTTTGAATTTGATATTTGAAGCAAATGATTTACCCATCCTCATAAACATGGATGGAGCATTCCACTGAAATGATGAGTGGGTGAAGCATTCACCCAAAACATCAAGCTAAATAACATCAATTTTATAGTTGCAATTGAGTAAGATATCTTAAACATCAAGCTAAATAACATCAATTTTATAGTTGCAATTGAGTAAAATATCTTTGAATCAGAGGCTTTCAATGAATGCTTTACCCATCTATTATGAAAAGTGAAGAACAACAAAAAATGACTCAACTTAATTTGATATTAATGCATAAAAACTCAAATTAATGATAATAAAGGACCAAACAACTATTTTGATTCAACTTAATTTGATATTAATACATAAAAATTTGAAGAACAAAAAACAATGATTCAACTTAATTTGATACCAATACATAAAAATTTAAATTAATGATAATAAAAGACAAAAAAATGATTTTGACTCAACTTAACTTGATATCAATACATAAAAACTTGACTTAATGATGACACTTTCTTACTTCATTAATTACTATGCTTAAAGTTATTTCAAATAATGAAAATTATGATTGGATAAGTCTATGAAGACCTTTGCTAACCACTTTCTTACAAGAGATTTAAGTGAGTATTTCCTAAAGGTTAGGAGAATAGTTAATGGCAATTTGCTTTGTGAATTCTTAATTCTCAGAAGAGATTAATTAGAGACCTTGCCTAACAAGTCTATGGAGAGAATTGGAAGTGAATAAAATAATATTATAAAATAATTAAAACTAACTTAGCCTCATCAAGTAGTCTATTTATTATTGCTTGTTAAAATACTATTTTTAATAATTTATATCTAAGTTTTTTTTATTATAAATATGTAAAATAATTTTTTATTTCCATATTTAAGTGAATAGTTCAATAAATCCCAAATGTTAATCTCTCAAATATTTTATATACATTTTGAGTGAATACTAAAGTTTTCCAAAGATATATCCTAAAGTTTTCCAAAGATATCAATAACAAATACTACAATGTCTTAAATTAAGAAAACAAAATTCAACTCTTCCTCACATAGTGACTTAACTATTAACTGCTAACAAATCTTTTTAACATAGTTTTTTTAATAATAAGTCACTATTAGCTGCTAACAAATCTTTTTAACATCTTTTTTTATGGTAAATAGGTAAAATGATTTTAGGCTTAATGTTTTGAGTGAATGGTTCCAGAATGCATTAATAAACATTTTATGCACATTTTGGATGAATACTTCCAAAATGTTTATGAGCTCTAATTTTAAATATATTAAACCATTGACCTAAAATATAAAATTCAAAATCATCATAATAATAATAATTTATTTTTAAAGTTATGGCAAGCCAAACATAAAATGGTGTATGAGATCCTCTTGTCCCACAAGAAACCCCCTCAATAGATTTGACTACTAAATTTTAAGGAGGTATAGATACCCTACCCCTTTGGATTTGAACTCATAACCTATACATTTATAACTAAAAAATAATATTAAATTCAAAATCATTATATACATTTATAATTAAAAAAACTTTAACAATTTTAAAAATAAATTAAATATTAAAAAAAAAAAAATCATTATACATCTTTATAACTAAAAAAATCTTAAATTCAAAATCCATAAATACAATTATAACTTTAAAAAAGTTTAACAATTTAAAAAAAAATCAAATTTATTTTAAAATTAAATATTATTTATAAAATTTTAAAAAATAAACTAAATTTTATTTTTTAAAGAAATAATAATCTATTTTACCACTAATAGTAAAAAGACTATTTAAAGAAGCTAAGTTGATTTTTCCAATATTTTAGAACATTATCATATTCAATGCATAAACATTTGGTGAAGTATGTAGTCTCCTGATACTTTGGAGCAACCTATTCATTCACTATTCTCTTAACCATAGGAAATTCTAGAAAATAATTAACAAAGGTATATGTGGACTTATATAATCACAATCCTCGTTATTAGTTCTTTCCGAAGACGTAGAGGGACTATAGAGATCAATAATTCATTGACTTCATATTAATATGTCCTTTGACTATAAATTTTCGCATCATCTGTATTGTTCGAACTATAAAAGTAAAAACATTATTTTTTTATATAATAAAAAAAACCTTATGTGTCAATGTTTCATTGGAGAATATATTGGAGGTCTTATTGCCAACTTCGATGTTCCCAATGTTGCAAATGTTGCAAATGTTTAGATATCCAAAGTTTTGAGCTTCGACGCTCTTTTTTAATTTTTATTACATTTTTACTGAAATGTTTACATATCGAAGGTTCTGAGCATCGATGTTGTTTTTTAATGTTTTTATTATTTCTATTTGTATTGAAATGTTTACATACCGAAGGTTTACACCATTGACACTATTTTTGAGGTACTTGAATAGGCATGAAAGCTTAAATGTTTACATAGCGCGAGGTCCTTAAACAAGCCTGCCAACTTAAATGTTTGCATACCGCGAGGCCCTTAAACAACCTGACAACCTTAAATGTTTACCTAAATAGGCTTCTCACAATACATTTTTCCTCGAATTTTTCCATACAATGTTGTAGTGAATTTGGACAATATTGTTGTCCACCACCAGTTGCATAGCCATTGTATGTTTCATACTTCTTCTATGCTTGGAATGCAATTTGGTCATCGTTGAAGATACATACATTATTTATCGGTTCGGTGGGTGCTTCTTGTTCACTGGTTCGTCGGTTGTTGCTTGTTGTTGTTTGGTTCAACTTTGCAAGGTTGAGGACCTGCACCTGTGGTTGGACCTGTTGGTGCTTGTAGCTTGCTTTTGTTTACTTCAACTTTGCAGGGTTGGGGTCCTGCATTCGTAGTTGGAGTTGTTTTTTTTACTTTGAGGGGTCCAAGTACTGCACCCACAATTCGACCTACGCTTCTTTCGTTCATCGTTGCGGAGTAAGTTTCGATACCATAATTTCATTTATATTCATTCTTTGTTGTTTACTATTTGCAGTTTGCAAGTAAGAATGTTTGATTATTTCTACTAGCATGCTCGTCATATGTTTCGGGTTTCTTCTGTGATTGGGATACAATTTGGTAATCATTGGAGATACATATGTTGTTTATTGGTTCAGTGGTTGTTGCTTGTTCATTGGTTTGTTGGTTGGTCGGTTGCTGCTTGTTGTTGTTTGGTTCAAGTTTGCGAGTTTTAGGTCATGAGGCTGCAGTTGGGCATGTTCGTGCTTCCTCGCTGGTTTGTTGCTTATTTTTTTCTTTTGTTTTCTTCGGCTTTGCAAGGTTGGGGTCCTGCGCCGGCAGTTGGAGCTGTTTTTTTTTTTCACTTTGCGGTGTTCAGGTCCTGCACCCCCAAGTGGACCTGCGGTTTTGTCGTTTGTCGTGTCTGGCGAAGTCAAGATCTGATGCCTGTCTCGTGATCGCCTATCCCACTCTTAAATTTTGCTCCAATTTTTTTTCCTATCTCTAAACCATACCTACATGCCTTTGCAAAATGTTCTTGTAGAAGAAAATGATACTGAGATGGTGCTAGCAAGAGTGGTGTTCCGTGGATTACAAATTGCAATATTCAGTTTCTATGCTGCTTGGCGTGCAACATTGCTAGCATAATGAATGTGTTCTCAAATGCATCACATGATCCAGGTGGATATCGGTCGCCACCCACCTTTTCCAACTGGCTCAAAAATGTTTTTTGGCAATTTTGGTAATTTACTATTTTTAGTAGTTTTTAACTTCCGGGGCCATTTTGAGGGCCTAAATAAAGGTTTTTCAGGATCTAGGTTCTCAATAATAGCTAAAGTCTCTAGTTGAGCCCCCAAAATGAATATACTCAAATATACCTTTCCAACGAGCTATCGTGCACCCCAAACGAAGATCATATGCCAAAGTTATGCCCCCGGGAAGTTGATACACCAAACTACCCAAAACGGGCTCCACAAAACTGTTGGATTTTCATCTTCCGGGGTTAGTGTTTTGGATTTTATTTATGATAAAAAGGCCTTTGGAGCCTCATTGTAAAATCATCTTCTCATGTATGTGAGTAGCCATCACATCTCTTCTCAGAGATAAGCTGTCACCATTCCAGCGAGTCTTTCACTTTGTATTTTTACAGTCTTTGTGTATTTTCGCTCATTAACAGAAAATTGTGTATTATTGTATCTCTGTGTTTATGGTTGCATCTCTGATACATTTCTATTATATTATTGGATATCCAATATATCTTTTTACATTGCTTTATTATATCTCCGCTCTCATTTCGTGCTGAAAATAATCTGGATCATCACACCATTTACATTTGGATGAAACCATTATCATTCTAGAATACTTCAGTGTTGACATTGTTATCACTCCAAGAAACCCTCTGTGGTTGCAGACCAGAGGTGCTTGGTAACTTAAGAAATAGATGTTTTTTGTAGGTGGATCAATGGGATACTAAGATAGCACAATGGAGAGATTACTTATCAGAATAGCTTAATGAACC
>ML781847.1:544123-572652 GCA_009831015.1 Picea engelmannii | reverse complement strand
GGAAAGGTTCCAAACATTTTCTTACCAAAAATCCCTGATCTGTGCAAAAAATTATTCGAATTCTGGAAAAACAGACTTTCGGTGGTTGACTGGAACATTTCCTAGGTAATTTAACCACCGAAAGTCAGAATTTTCAGAAAAAATTGCCTTTGGGAAAAATCAATTTTCTCAGCCATGGAATATCCATTTCGCACGTTCCAATAGTCGATCGACATCTACAGATCGTAGGCTTTCCAATTGTACAATCAGATTTGGATTTGGAACTAGGGAAGATAGTCAAAATTTCTCTACAAGATTAGGCATATTTCCTTCAAAAATGCTGGTGCGTTTTTGAGAGTTAACAGACATTATAAAAAATAGTGGCATAACAAATAATTGGATAACTACATGTGCAATTACAATGTCCGTTGTCTTTTTGTTAAGATAAAACATGTGCAAAACACACTTATTAACCATATATGGTGAAATGTGCCCATATCACAATACATCCTCTTTATCATGTACACAGACTGGTTTGACCATGATACAATTTGTCTTGTACTTGAAATATGAGATGTACATCAAATATACTGCAAAATTATATTTCCATGTCTCAAAGCATATCTGGATACTTTGCTGCACAAAACTAAAATCATTCAGCTATGGCCATGCAATTTCTTAATATTTTCTGGCTTGTAATATATTTTGGGCAGGAAAAACTCCATATAATTACAACCATGGATCAATAAAAGCAAAGGTTCATGTTTCTAACTATCTTTTATTCTATTCCCTGATTCTCATTTAATTTATGTACATATTACTTGTTCTCCCCTGCATACCAACTTCCATTCATGTTCATTGTATTTTGTGCGTTCCCACATTGAAACAAACAAAATAACTGGAGAAGACGAAGGAGTCTTTACCACAAATGTAGAAGAGGAGATACAAAGGTGCATGCTTGACAGTTATTTCATATTCCATTGTTTTGTATTTCATTTATTGTATGTAGATATTGAGTATATTCCTACATAATAACTTATCTTCATGTCCTTTGTACTCTCTGTGCCACTACATTGAAATAAATCAAACTCTGTTTATTTTTTTACATGTCTTCTTACATATCAACTTACCTTCATGTCCATCGTATTTTTCTGCATTGCTACATTTAAACAAACAAAATAGATGGAGAAGACGATGGACTCTTTGCCGCAAATGTAGAAGAGGAGATACAAAGGTGCATGCTTTTACTCTTATTTCATATTCCAGTGTTTAATATTTCATTTATTATCTGTATATTTGTTCTACTGCTTTGCACCTAATTTATTGTATGTAGATACTACGTATCTTTCTACATAGTAACTTATCCTCATGTGAATTGTATTCTCTTTGCTACTACATTGAAATAAATAGAACTGTATTTCTTTTTTTACATGTCTTTCTCCATACTAACTTACCTTCATGTCCACTGTATGTTTGACGTTGCTACATTGAAAGAAACATATTAGTTGGAAAGGAAGATCAATTCTTATATGCCACAACAGAGGGGGCTGAAGTACAATCTTCAAAAAGGTATACCAATTGTGCTAGTAAATAAAGCACACAAAACAGGTGGGTGCATATAATATTGGACTAGAAAACGATGATTTGGCAACAATGGGCCTTTGTTGAGACTTCCCGCTTCCAAACATTTCCCTCCCCATTTCTAATTTTCCCACTTTCTATTATCCCTTTTTTTTTCGCTCTTCTATACTTAACCGAATTCCCCTTCGTTTTTCTCCTCTACTTTCGCTTTCTGGTTGCTTTGCTTAGTCGTCTTTCCAAAAATGTCTAGGTGTGTGGGTTAGCAGACTCACGGGTTCACATTTATACTCATGCTTCTATATCATGACTCCGACTGATGGTTTCCTCATTCCATACTTAGCCACTTTTTCGATCGCAGGTTCCCGCGCTAGCGAGTTCAAGATTGCGCCTCTAACTTCGGAGGTTCTGCGATATACAGATTGTTCGATGTACCCCCCCCCATCATTCCCTATTCCTGTTACACATTTTTGCAGTCAAAAAATTTGAGGCATACAATTTGACCGTAGGGTCCTCATGTTTCCTGAGTATCCCTTGACACCCTAACTCGTATTCCATCTCCTTCGACCCTGTATGTGACATTCAAAACAATTATGGACAATATACAATGCATATGATTATTTAGTCCTTCCGATGTTCATCTACATATGCTTGCATCATAAAAAGTTGGACTATTGACATGGCCATGAATAGTCAATCATCGCAAACATCAACAGATTGACAAGGCCAAAAGTAAAGATTCATACATTGTGTTCCTCATATGTTTAACAAACAAATATCCTCAGCTATTTATTCAGATATGCCATGATAAATATGTTGATGTCATCTGCAACACATACTTTGCAGTTCACAAGAAGTATCAATGAGAAAAAGTGAGACGCCGAACATAGCGCAAGTTTCGTAGACTAAGAGGTCTAGTTGCAAAACTCTGGCTCCATACTTCATCCAAGTTGCGCGTCTACTTGTACATTTATGCCAGGAAAAAATAAAAAAAAATGAGGTAGACTACCATTCACATTACTTTTCCTGTTCAAAAAATGTCACCAAGTCTAAACTTATAACACCCAAAATACTATCAATAGAGGGCTTGAACAACCGCCGAACTGGACAAGTGTTTGTCGGGGACATAATGGTCATCTATAGCACCTACTTGGACAAGGAAAACAAAACTAGATCCATTATGTGTGCTGACATGATAGACAACGAAGCCCTGATGACAATCACACTTACTATTCCCACACAACTTGTCCAGAAACATGCAGAAAAGAAATTACAAAGTAATGGGATATCCATTACAAATTTTAATATATTTCCCAAAACAATATATGACTGTGGTGATTGTGATCGGATTATATTTCTCAACGAAACAAGTATTGTGGAAAAAATTCCCGCGATTTTTTCAGAATATCGTTTCGTCCCGGACACAACAATCAACCAACTTTCACAAAACAATGACACTTACCCAATCAAAACCATTGGTGCAGCTGTCACACTCGCGATAAAACTTGGCTTGCAACACATTCTCCATATAAAAGATGGAGAGTCAGACAACAACAAGGCAATGCTACCATTCCCCATATCCAGTTTTGTCCTTTACTTTCACATGTCCATGTATCTCGGTTATGTTACACAACTATTGCATTGTTCCATGTTGCAGCTGCAATTGTTTGACACCTATTCAAATTTGTTTCCTCAATGGAACAACAATTGCATAAAGGGAAATTTTCACTTATGCTCTTCAAAAATATAACAAAGAAAATAGATGTTAAAGAAATGATCTTTCGCACAACCCAAGCAACATTTGTAACAGAATTGCGAACATACATAGTACAAGATCTCAAGAAACTAACTAGCTCTACAACTGTTGTGTGTATACATCTACAATTTCATCCTCACTTTTCTCATACAAATTTCCTTCACCAATTTTCTGCAGTTTTTCTTTTTTTGTTGTGTAGTTGTATATTATATTGTTCAATATATTAATTGCTATCCTCACGTGCTCAGGTTGAGGGTGTTTTGGTTTCATCAAATGCATACTCGACCCCCTTCGAGCCCGTATGTGCCAAATGCAACTCTCCTGCTTCTACCTCTGATTTCATAAATGATGGTACAATTGATTGTCTACGATGCAGTAAAAAATGCCCTTACATATATAGACATTGCCTCAATGATGCCATCCGAATCGTGGGAAACACAATCGTACATTGTACAATTAGACAACCTCTGTTACAAGAAGTGATTTATGGGTTAGCATAATTTCCATATGAAGTATACCTATAGAAAAATCCAAACAATGTCCACATGTTGCGCAAATTTCGGGTCCATAGCAAATTTACCTTAAATGAGGACAATGCAATACTACATATCGGTTGAAAATAAATAAATTCATATCAAGCTTTGGCAGGAAACGAAAAAATCTCATGTGTATTTGCAATTTTTCTTCAATACCCAAATGAATGTTCGTGGGACTCGAGTTCTTCGGAGATTATATCTATGGCTGTAAAATTTTCTTTCTAGAGATTTTGTCTCTTTTGTGCACTTGAAAAAACAAGGAGAAACTAACTATAAATCAAATCGTTGTTGTTGTTATTTTGATGTTTTTTTGCATCTCCCAGTAAGAAATTTTCATATTTGTTGGGGTGTCCAAATGAAAAAAAATGATGGCTAGCTATAGATTTGTTTAAGTCTACACTTTTTTGGGTGCGCAAATTGGAAAAATGTTTTCCAACTATATAGCCATGGCAGGATTTCTGCATTTTTTTTTTACCCAAATAAAAAAAATGATGATCTCCAACTATAATTTTATGGTAGGATATCTGCATTTTCTCGGTGCCCTAATTGAAAAAAAAGTCTCAACATGGGTTGAAGCATGATCTTGAGATCTTCAGAACTCCCTATAGAGATTGGGGAGTTCGAGCATTGAAATTCATACAGGCAGGTGCATTTATTGCTAATGTACAAGCGCATAAGATTGTTCAGTCCAGAAATGGGAAGAATGAGGACAAACCCCATACAAAGTATCCAACTGTGAATAAATAAGGCCCATCCTTTGAACCATCAAAATGGCTTGCTCCTCTGGGCGGAACCATAAGGAATTTCCAATAATATTGGAAATTTGGCATTGTTAAAACTGGTAGTGATAGAACATGGCACTATTAGAAGCAAATGTCCATAGTGATCTTGCTTCATGGTAAAATAGTAATTGAAAAGTTTCTTGTTCCCCATTTGGGGGTTTGGTTATAGCTATGATACAATGTCGAAGCTCCACTGGTTTTGTGTTGTCTTGTGTTTGGCAGACTTTTGTTCATATCTCATGGCCCCGATTATTTTCTCATGGGAACATATACCATATGTAAGAGAAAACCAATGCCACGTGTTTTTATTTTATTTTATATCAAATTATTTGATGCATAGGTCGATGCATACTTCTCTATGGACCCTTGTTGGATCTCACTTGGCGCCTTCTGTGTTCATGAGTTGCCTTGTGCCTCAATTTTCAATACATTTGGTGTTTACTTGGCTCTTAGTTGTATGCTTTGTTCTAGAAAATTAATGATACATTCAGGATATTGGCGGTTTTTCTATTATCTTAAAGAATATACAGGACCTGCTTTGCCTTTTAATATAATATCTCTGACGCAAATGTAGTATGTGGCTCATTTTAGCACTTTTCCTTGATCGATGAACTTAGAAAAATTCATCTCTGGGAATATTTTGAAATAAAAATATATATACTATGTGAAGTCCAATGAAACTATCATATCAACCACAAAAAATTAAAATTAAAATTCGTCGTTGTTATACTTATGGTGAAGTTGACAGTACAATAATTTTACTTAAACATCCCAAAATTGATTTTCTTGTGGCTTTTCGATGTTTCTCTTATGCAAACACATCCTAGAAACTATAAGCATGGTTCGCTTGATCTATTCTTTGATTGAAGAGCCTGTTCACCTATTTAATGCACTTCATAGTTACTGTTAAGACCATCAATGGGGATTTCTTACACCAATTCCCGCTTCCGAAAATTGCCATCCCCTTTCTTTTTTCCCTCTGCTTTCCCTTTCTGGTTACTTAGTCGTTTTTCAGAAAATTTCTAGGTGCGTGGGTTGGCAGATTCACGTGTTCAGATTTCCATTGATACTTTTATATCACGAGTCTGACTGACCGCTTCCCCATTCCATATTCAACAATTTTTTTGGATTGCGGGTTCCCGGGTAGGCGGGCTCATCATTGTGTTTCCATTGTTTTGTCGTCTGCAAACAACACCCAGACTTCTCTGATCTACAAATTGACAACCAAATTCCCCTTTCTTTTTCTCGTTTACTTTCCCTTTTTGGTTAGTCATTTTTCCAAATGTCTCATGCTTTGATATACAACACCCAAATTTCCACAATATACAAATTGACCATCTAAGTTTGTCATTGTCCCTTGTTCTGTGTCACACATTTTGCGATCAAAAGTTGGGATACATACAATTTGACCATTGGGCCCTCACGTCTCCTGAGTAGAACTTGTGGTCCTGTTTTCAAGCCCACCAATATGTCTTGTTCCGAGTATGTCTCATGATTTTATATCACGAGTCTGACCAACCGCTTACCCATTGCATACTTGGCCACTATTTCCATCGTCGGTTCCTGGCCATGCTTGCTCAACATTGTGCTTCCATTGTTCCGCGACCTACAAACAACACCCAGAATTTCGCGATATACAAATTGACCACTGAAATCCGTCATTGTGCCATGTTCCGTGTTACACATTTTGCAGTCAAAAGTTCAGAGACATACAATTTCACCATTGGCCCCTCACGTCTCCTGAGTATAACTTGTGACCCTATTTTGAAGCCCAACCAATCGCTTTCCATACTTGGCCATTTCTTGGAATCTCTTTCGTGGGTTGGCGGGTCGATGAAATGTGCAATCCTTAATCGCTCTTCGCCATCCCTGCCACCTTCACACTTCTTTCTAGATATGCAATTATTAAGCTTTAATGCTAATATCTCATCATCCAGGAACCGTTAAGATTGTCAATGATGTTCGAAAGGCTGGAGAATATTTTTCATTAATACGAATTAAACCAAGATTTGCAGAGGGTTGTGTTATCCTTTCCAAGTGTTGATTTCAAGCATCATGCAATCTCTTTCGCACATCGTCCGGTTGGCACCTTCATGAAATCTCTAATCCTTAATCACTCTTCGTCGTCACTGCCACCTTCGCACTTTTTTTCTAAATATGCAATTAGTAAGCTTTAATGGTAACAACTCATTACACATGAACCGTGGAGATTGTCATTGATCAACGAAAGGCTCAAGGAGATCTCCCATTGATATCCATTAAACCAATATTTGTGGAGGGTTATATTATCCCTTCCGAATGTTCAATTCAAATATCATATGGAGAAAACATATATTCTCATTAACTTATGGTAGAAGTTTGACAACAGTTTTTTCCAGATATAGTAAACACCTTCGGCCATGATGACCAGAAGTTCCAGTGCTCCAGGGCATATTCTTACTGCTCATCTCCCTATGCCCAGGAGCAAAAAAGGAAATGGTCCCTTGGTGCACCGAGATATATATTTCAAGCCAAATAATCCCAAGGTAACCTCGTCTGCTCAGACAGCCAACCCACTTGCATTGAAGGCTGGTGCAGAGGTTGATGCGATCGATTTTGAGCCAGAAGAAGATGATGTGATGGAAGATGATACGACAATGGATGATGAAAATACATACATTGTTCCCACTCTTGTGCCCAAATTTAAATCATCCATAATAGGGGGCACTTCCTGTCTCAGCGATGGAGGCCCTGACAAGACCAAAGGAAGGGGTTTCATAAAAGAAATCTACGCTGAACGCAATAGCCGTTTTGCAACTCGAGAGTAGGAATTCCAAAGGTCCAAATTAGTCTGTTCTGGGTGGAAGTATTTCACTGTAAGGAAATGGTATCTTGATGCTCCCAGAGATATATTTCAAGCCAAATAATTATTCAATTGTGAGACCACTCTCCTGTTCTCTGGATATACAATTAACATCTTAGGGGATGAGAACCAAAACTCCCACTGGTGCAAGTCATATTCCTACTACTCATCTCCTTCCACCCATAATGGACTAATTCGGGCCTCTATAATTTCTCATGAAACCTGTGTCCCTAAAGTCTTTTCCTGTAAGGAGGGGGTCTCTTGGTCCCCTCCCTCCCAGAACGAATTAATTTGACCTCTCGAATTGCTTGTGTAGGCTGTGTCCCTAAAGTCTTCGACTGTGAGGAGGTGGTCTCTTGGTGTGTCCCAACTTTCAGTTTCAGGCTCTTCCACTTTCCATACAACATTTTTTGTCTTCTTACTCATGGGAAGATTGTGAGAACTATCAATTTTACCGTGAGGATGGGTTCTTATGTCCTGCGTTTGAAAAATTCTGGGTTGATTTCTTGCTGGGGCGGGCCATTGGAGCGATGCTACGGGATGTCATGCTCTTCACAGTGGCAGCCGCGGATTGGAAATTCTTCTCATTGGGGCCTTTTCTTTGTTATTTGTACAATTCAGTGGTGCCTTGCAATGTCTCCAAGTTGCCAACGTCAAGAGCATGAGTGTTTTTAACCTGCTTCAAGCCAAGGAAATATTCCACTGCAGAACCATTCTCATGTTTCTTTGTCGCCTTAGGTCTTCCGCAAGATATTGAGATTGCGACAACGAACATTGACCTTCTGAGGAGAAGACTACAAGGACTTCCAAAAAAAAATTATGGTAATGAGTTTTGTATGCATGTTGAAGAGCATCTCGATGGCTCCTGCATGTTGTCCCACTAGAGGAACAACACAAAATTGTATGCATGTTTTTTGTTTCTTTTTATAGATCCCGTACCTGTATTTATGACAAATATGTTCAATGTTTCGGTGCAAAGAACTCAGTCCAATTTCTATGGATAAATATACACTACCCAATATTTTTTTTATGGATTTACTATTAAAAACAATTCCTTGGAATCTTGGTTGCTGCTTCTTTGCTAGATTTAACACCTCTTCTCATTAGCATGGTTCGATAGTCTCATAGTTATTGAATATTGTATTGGCTCAAGTAATTTGATCTAATATGGATCATTTAACAATTATATGACAATGCATTGTGCCGATCCCATCAGGATTCTATGGAAACAAAAATGAATTTTAGACAGTTTCAAACAAACATTCAATTCTATTCATAATGCATATAGAACATAACAACACTAATTCACGATGCGGCATTCGGGGCCCTGCCCTAGAAATTTCGTTTTCATCTCAACCTTGCTGAGCAAATGATTTCTTATTTCCCTTTCGCTTCCTTGATTCCTTTACTCCAAAAGGAAACATTTTATTAGTTGTCCATCCCCTGGCCTCTATTTGAGCACTTTTTACTTCATTAATGAAATCACCAAATTTCTTCTTCACGAATAAAATAAAAATAAAAATTGATCTATGGTGGCTGTAGTCAAATGGGACTATGAAATCAACTACACTATTAAAATTCGAGATCGTCATTGTTGTTTCTAGACATGCAATTATTAAGCTTTAATGATAACAACCCATCATGCAAGAAGTTTAATATGCCAAAGTCATGGAAGAATGTATCAAGAACACAATTACTCCCACAAGTTGCAATAAAAACAAATATTCAATAAGGCATTTGCTCACACCCTTTTTAATGGTACAAGCACAATAGAAAATGAGTAAGTGGATAAAATATTGGACTAGAAAATGATGGTTTTGCAACAATGGGGCTTGTTTGAGACCAATTCCCTCTTATAGAAATTTCCCTCCACTTTTTTATTTTCACACTCTTTTATCCCCTTCTTTTCCCTTTTCTATACTTAAACCAAATTCCCCTTCTTTTCCCTCTTCTATACTTAAACCAAATTCCCCTTTCTTTTGCCCCTGTAGTTTCTCTTTCTCATTACTTAGTCGTTTTTTTCCGAAAATGTCTTGCTGTGCGGGTTGGCGGATTCACAGGTTCACATTTTTATTCATGCTTTTATATCGCGATTCCGACCAAGCACTTCCCCTTTCCATACCTAGCCACTTTTTCGATCACGGGTTCCTTCCCAGGCGGTCTCTAAATTTCACTTAAATTGTTCCGTGACCTACAAACAACACTCTGGCTTCTGCGATATACAAATTCACTTCCGGACTCCCACATCATCCCCTCTTCCGTGTTACACATTTTGCACTCAAAATTTTCGATACATACAATTTGACCGTCGGGGCCTCACGTCTCCTCGGGAACCCTTGTCACCCTATTTTAAAGTCGTTTGACCACTTTCCACACTTGGCCATTTCTTGGAATATCTTTCGCGGATCATCGGGTTGGTGGGTGTTGACGATAAAAATCGCAATGAGGATTTCTCCTGCAAAGTATTACTAAAGCCCATTATTTATAAGCTAATGATATATATAATACTAGTAGGTGGGACCCCTTGTAGATTGGAGGATCATATCTGGTTCTTATTTGATGTTATGTTGTTGTTCGACACTGCTTACAGGGTTCTACATGATTGATGATTAGATATTGGTTTTATTTATGACATAATGGCAGATGGATAATGCATGCTATGTGTGGGTTTCGTTACTCTAAGCTCTAAATATTATGAATGAATGGCTTATATTCATGGTTATGGCATTGCTATTTAAGCCATGAATAGCCACATGTTGTACCTGCAAAAGACACATGTTAGTTATAACAAGAAATAACAACAATAGAAAAGAGACCTATGAAAAATCTAAGGAGAAGAAACAAAACTATGCTATATTATGCTACACTATATGCATTTGAAATTTAAAAGGGTCGATGTTAGTCCTACTAACAATATTAGTGGATGTTAGTGGCTATACAATGTTATTGAGTTATATGAAGGCACATTTGATATACATTATAGTTTGGTTTTGGATTAATGGCTAGTATGGATCAGGTGTCGCACTTGGCAAGTAATGCATGTTAGTTTCGATGCATGGAATAATTGAATGGATTAATTGCTGGTTGGATGACGTGTACTAAGTAATTGAATGAGCAGAGGATGGAAGCGACATGCATTTACTGCACGTCACTCCATACCTCTCCCACTAGCTGTCACCCTAGCTTGGCTATTGTTCAATTGTGTTTCACTGTGGTTAAGGTCCGATATTCAGGCGAAGAAGGAAATGCTTGACCAAGCTCGCGTTTTTAAGGCTGTTTGGTTACAGGTATGTTTTTTTTGCCATCCATGAACTCGCTCTATTTATGAAATTGATATTGGCTTGGTGATGTATTGATCTGTGCTTTTGTTAAGGTTGACAACTTTGTAAACTCATGGTGTTTCTCTGGAATAGTTTTTTGTGTGTTATTCGATGCAAATGGAAATTTGATGGATGAAGTCACGATTTCATTGATTATTTTGTGTGGTGGAATCCATGAAGGCTCTCAGTTGTCTCTATGGTTTTTTTTTAATGGAGGGTTTCATTCGGTTTGGACTTACTGACCGTCTCCTCACAGTCTTGAAACCTTACCCAGTCATATTTGGTGTTATAGAGTTGTTGTGTTTGATTTTGAACCACCTTGGGTCACTACATTTCATTTTTCACTAGGTCGTGGGCTCATTTTATGATTTTGGTTTCTGCACAGTTCATTATGGTGGCCATTATGCCAAGAGACTTGCTTTAGGGTTGGTTGCTATTACATGGGTGTGCATTTCCACCAACATTATTCAGTTTTTTTTGGAAAAACCACAAGGGTTATGCCCATGTGTGTTCTCGCAGTTATTGTTGGCCAGTAAGGATCCTTTGCTCCTTTGTTCATAGTCTCTCTTACTTGGTGTGAACTGTCACCCTGTCTTGCAAGCTAATGGTTATGTAGCCCGTGTGTCCACCATGTTGTCTTGAAGGGTTCTCACCCGCTGTTGGTGTGGTCGACTCCAGTCTCCTTGTGTTGGTTCCACCGAGCTCACCCTTGATTACTTAGAGCTCACCCTCGATTATTCAAATCCTGATTTTGATAAATGAACCAGTTATTTCAGGTCGGGTCTGTTATGAGTTGGTGGAATATCATTGACAATGGTTTTTGTTATTGGTATATAGTCGTTGCATTATTTATTATGACAGTTGAATCGATATCTCAACATGGTTTAATTGGTTGATTTAAGAAATGGAAATGGATACATAGTCACTGTCTCTTGTGTTGTAACAGTTGGATTGTTAACTCAACATTAATTTATGGTTATATTAAGTCACAAAAATGCTTCTTGCGTTGGTATGTGTGTTTCCTACAACATGGTATGAGTTGAAATGATGGTTGTTGTTACCGTTTGTTTAAATTGCCTGATCATGATCATTTCATTTTAAAGGATTGATAGTTGTGACTTGGCTGTCTACTGTGTATGTTTATGGATATCGTGCATTGTATCGTTTGATTGCACCATCAGAGATGGGCACGGGTTCTATAACTGTATGGTTTCATTGCAATTTAATTGTTAAATTAATTAAAGGAATGGAATCGGGCATGATTTTAAGGGAACTTGTGTCTGTGTTTGATTTAAGGAAGCAATTTATGAACAATGGTTGGTGGTTTTGATGATGAACATAGTTGAAACAAATGACTGTGTGTTCATTGGAATTGTTTTAAATATTAAATGAAAGAAGTGAGAGGAAACATATTTCTTATACAGGTTGTTTGGAAGGCATATTGTTTTTGAGTAAGATGGAATTGTGTTAATTAAAATTGTTAAGGATTGAAATTTGAATAGTGAGCAAGTTTAACACACAATAATGGTTAAATTACACACAGTAATTGTTAATTGATCACAATAATTATTTGGTTAGTGTTGGATAGTTTGCATTAGATACAAATTTTTTTTATGGATTACTTAATTCATTTTAAGAACAATATCCGCTCTTTTCCCCTACCACTATTTCACTTTTCGCTAATTACAATCCCCTCACCTTCCCATATCCATTATCCACCCCTTGTTCCTAAAATTTAATTACAGTTAAGAGGAACTCTGTATTGTAATACTTTAAGATTGCAAGGATGGATTACAATGATATCTTCTTTGGGTTACATTACAGTTGATTGTTTGTTGTCTATGAGCAGTAATCGTGATCTTTTCCCCCTCATTTTAACATTTTTCGTTCAATACAAACCCCTCACATATCTCAGAACCTTTGTTCACCCCC
Organism: Picea engelmannii; assembly: GCA_009831015.1. Lineage (NCBI taxonomy): Eukaryota > Viridiplantae > Streptophyta > Pinopsida > Pinales > Pinaceae > Picea > Picea engelmannii. The sequence goes on along the minus strand of ML781847.1, from coordinate 559,927 downwards.
TGCTCATTGATAACTATTAAACAATTTGTATGGATTGGATTGCATGGGTCTGATATGTTGTTGAGCCAGATTTTATTTCATATTTTAAAAGAGTTGTCATGTATGGTTGATAAAGAAACTATTTGCTAATCAATTATGCATACAAGAATGATCTTTTTCAGCAGAGGTAATTGAAACAGAGGCCCTAGAAGGCCAAGTTTTTCCAAACACTTTGATGCAGACTCACAAGAGTTAGGCTAGCTATTTCAAGTTGGGTTTTTTAATTGGATTTGGCAAGGAGTGGTCCAACCTAGGCCTGAAAGGCATCCCTTCCAAGCCCCATAGGTCCCTGGTATTCTCGTGCCTCCTCATGTTTCACTACAGCCTGATGTTCCTGAAAACGATGGATGGCAAGAGATTGTCCACCTGATAGTCTCCCAACATCGTGGCTGGCCCAATTTGTCTTTACCTGCTCCCCCACCCATCAATCAAATTGTCCAAGATGCCCCTGTCCATTGACTAGTTCAGTCTTCGCATGCAAGTAAAAGGTTGAAAACCGAGGCCCGCCATGCCCCTGTCAAAGGAAAATCCACTGCTGCCCCTTCCTCACCCTCCAATGGCTCTGATAAATCCGTGTTCTCACACATGCATTTGAGGGATGATTGCTCTCATGTGATTAGTGAGATTAGGCCTAAAGGCTCAGCACAGCCTAAGGCAAATTCAAAGAGATTGAAAGGTGACAACAACAACAAGCGAAAGATTGCATCTTAGAGTGGAAAATATGGATTCTAAGTTTTTTTTATTATTAATTGTTGAGAACGGTTGACTTCTGATTTTTTTGGACAACATGCTATTTTTGATATATGGGTAATATATTTTGGAAATAATTTCAAATATCATTGAGATAAATTGTCAAAAATGAGTTTGATGATGGGATTCACAAGGAGGGATGTTTTGTTTAATTAACTAGTTGTGTTATGATTGTTAAAAGGTAAAGGGAGTCACAAGGGGTCTCACCTACTAGTTATTATTTATTTAAAAACCCTTATTATGATTTATTACTTTTCCCCCTAACTAAAAGTTGGTTGAGTTTTAGTTAACTTAAGTAATGAAGTAGTTCAACTACTTCAATCAATTCTAATTTGCTTAAAGGCAAAAGGAAAGGGATGAACAAGAGTAGAATAGAAGGAGAAGCATACTAAGGTTTGCTCTTTGAGTTTTTGTTGAGATAATTCAGTTTTCATTCATTCCTTAATTCATTAGAAGCCTAATTGTTTTTTATGATAGCAGGGTCTTATTGTAGATAACAAGATTCAGGGCTGAATTGCATTATTCAGACACTTGTTTTTTAGAGGTGTTGATCTATCTTTGATAGTCTGTGTAGAATTGTCTGTTTATGAATTAGTTTTCATGACTGACAAAGGATATTGTGTAGATTCAAGTGGGAAACAATATGTGGCAAGCTGATCTAGCTTTTAAAGTTCAATTTTTGATTTCCTGTCAAAATTCCTTTTGTATGTTTCATCGGGGACGTCTAAGTTTGACTTTGGTCGAAAACTTCCTCAGGAAATTTTGTAAAGAGAATGATTATTTGATGAGTTGGAATGAAATAAAGGATTTCTTTATGTCTCATCTGTTCTGATTATTGACTTGGTGTCTTTACTTCTGTCTCTATATTTATTTCAACATTTGATATGTTCAGAAAATTACATAAATAATGAATTTTTCAGCAAGATTTTATTTATAAAAAACCAGCCTAAGCACTTGTAAACAATACTTGTGAGTTAGGATACTAATTTTGATGGCTATAAATCTAGGGCGATATTCCCGTCTATATTGCTTTATCCAAGGAAGATCTAAAAATGCTTGAGTAAGATAATTTCATATCTTTTCCTCAACATTTATTTGGTGACTATACTGGGGAGATATTCAATATATCTCTAGTTAATTTTTATGCTTGATTAGCATCAAATACATCTGTTTTTCTGATATTGATTCTTTGACTGTTTTATTTCTTAATGAATGTGCATGTTGCAAGGCAACCCAATATTGAGCCCGGTCTTTAAGATCAGACCAGCATTGCTTTGAATTTGTTCAACACCATTTTAGACACTGCCAATACTTGTACGGAGCTTAATCATTCATGGGCAAAAATTGAACGAGATATTAGTGCCCAAGAACATTGGGAAGCTAGAAGTAGACAAGCTAGAAATCAACAGTAACCTTCTTGTTCCTTCAGTTTTGGCCCTACTTTCATGTTCTTAGACTCTCATGTTTCTAGAAGAAGAAGAGGGTTATCACCTGAAATTAATCCTATTGCTGAAATAGGAAGACAAAATGTTGTGTTGTCGACCCAACAAAGTTCTCTAAGGAGAACTTTGTCTGATTATTCCAGTTCATCTTTCTTTCCCTCACCTATACTCCATAAGATGGCATCTAGTGGTGGATCTGGTGGCATTGGAAGTGCTTCCTCCTCTCAGTCTTCACTTTCGTTAGTGATTGGTAGATTATATAGCCACCATATCCTTGTCCAATCTACCAAAAATCCCACCAAAGTCATTAAAAAGTATGGGCTTTTTCAATTTGAAGAAGACGCCACAACCACACCGTGGCATGTGTCCTCTCCTCTTAACCTAGCACATGATACTTTTCCACTTCCTAAATTCAAAGAGAATCTCCCTAGGTTTTTGGGGAATAACACTATCACTACAAATGAACACCTGGTGGAATTTTCTAATGCTTATCACAACATAGGATTCAATGACAACGATACTTGCATGCACTTATTCGTCAATTCCTTGGAAGGAAAGGTTGCGACTGATTTATTTAAACTTCCTCCTAAGATTCTGTCTACTTGGGAGGAGTTAGTTTATTGGTTCACATCCACCTATGGGAAATCTAAAATCCCAATTGAGCAGTTACGGGAGTACAATAACATCGTCTATAAAGATGGTGAGACCATCAATTCCTTCAACTTGCGTTTCACTAAGTTATACAATAAAATCCCCGAACTCATTCGACCTCAGAACCAAGATGATTTCATGCATTATTACAATGCATTACCTCCCCCCTATCATCATAGGCTTGAGGAAAAATCCATTGATAATTTCAGTTCCGCTCTCATACTTGTTTAGAGTATGAAGAACAACCTTAAAGAACAGGTCTTCCCCAGGGAGAATCGGTTAAACAAATAGACATGTCCACCCTCTTACATCTAGTACAAGATATGAATAACCATATGATAGTGTATGAGTGAAAGGGAAATGTCTCCCTTCTCACCCTTGTAGCTTCATCCTCTTCTACACCGCCCTTTAGAAATCCCATCAAAAATGGTTTTTCAACCTAAAGCTATCTTACCTCGAAGTTGGTGTAACTTTTGCGAGGAACACCACGACGAAGCCACATGTGAGGTAAGGAAGAGTGCTAGAGATAAGATCTTTGGTAAAAGACCAGAAAATACCATTGCTGTCCTAGATTTTGTAGAGCCAGAAGATGTCATGATCATCAATACTAGGAACAAGTCCTATGCTCCCAAAGGAAAATTTGATCCCCCCTGAAATTCTTCTAGCCTGAGCTCATCCTCACCAACTGCTATTGTTCAGGTTCCTAAAGTTCCTGACAGTTAAGGAATTACCTCCCCTCCTCCCTCTACCAAATACAATATTCTGAATTAGTTGGCCAACATCAAAACAGATGCCACCCTTTTGGACATGGTTTCCGTTCCTAAACAACAGAGGCATCTAAAAAAATTCATGGAAGGAAAAGATTCCGTTGTAGCCAACCTATATGAAGAGGTGAATGAAGAGGATTCATCTGTAAATAAAGTAGGTGTACATAACTTTAGATACCCTATAAAAAATCCCCCTTTCTATATTTCTGTAAAGATTATGGTTAAGATCCCCCATTGTTGCCTCATTGATGGCGGTTCGGGAGCAAGTGTGATGTCGAAGATTATTATGGAAGAGCTAGGCTTGTCTTGTACAAACGAAAACACCATAAGCATGCTCTCCTATAATAGCCTACAACAAACGACCATAGTTGAGATTAAAATATGCGACCTTAGTTTTGTGCGCACACCCTGAAATAAGGACAACCCTTAGCATTTAGGTAATTGATATGCCAGTAAGCAATTACTCAATCATCTTGGGAAGAGATTGATAAGCTATAACGGGTGGATACCTCTCACTCGACGAAACACATTTATCTGTTCCTCGAAATGGTAAAAGCATTATAGTCCTTAGAGAGGGAAGGATTTCACCTTACATAGAGAGTGTCCCACAACCTAATGTGAACTATGTCGAAGAGGACCTAGGGGTGTATTCCATCTTTGCTAAGGAGGATGACATTTCCTTGGAACCAATTGATCTAGATGATGGTATGTGGCACATGCACTTTGATGGTTCATGCTCTAATGAAGGTAACGGAGCTGGAATTATCTTGATTTCTCCTGTAGGAAAAATCCATAACTTTTCTTATAGGTTGGAGTTTGCTTGCACGAACAATGTCACTGAATATGAAGCTTTATTATTAGGCATTGAAAACGCCTATAATATTGGTTGTGGTGACCTTTTAGTTTTTGGAGACTCTGAGCTTGTTGTGAACCTTGTATGTAAAATTTACTCTCATAGCAACAAGTTGATGAAAAGATACACCCAAACTGTTTGGGCACTTATCTCAAACCTATTATCTTTCAACATTACTCATGTTAATAGGGAGTTGAACTCAATGGTTGATCGGTTAGCTATTTTTGTAGCCTCTCCTAATCGACAACTTCTGCCACATAGACCTGATTTCACTTTTCAATATCTATATCGTTCACATATCCCTGACAATATAGAATCTTGGCAGGTCTTCCCCAATGATGAGAGAATCTGTGCTTTCATTCAAAATGAACCTTATAAGCCCAGGGAAATTATATCCATAGAAGATAACAAGATTCCTAAGGGCTTGACACCTCTAGAGAGTTCGTTTTCATCGAGTGATGTAGGCAATAGAGAGAAACATAAAGAAGAGGAGTCGAAAAGGAAGGTGGGTGAAACCATCTCCTTGAACATTGGGACACCCGAATCTCCAAAGAATGTTAAAATAGGTGCCAAATGTTCTGATGAAGAGAAAATGAAGTTTTCCAAGATACTTGGTGAATTTCAAGATGTTTTTGCTTGGTCTTATGAGGATATTCATGGTTTTGATCCTGGTCTTATACAACATGCCATCCCCATCAAGCCAGGCATAAAACCAGTTAGGCAAAAACAAATACCTATCAACCCTGCATTGGAAGCAACTATTCGAAAGGAGTTGGTAAAACTCTTGAAGGATGGGATTATCTTTCCGGTCAAATATTTTGAATGGGTTTCCAATTTGGTCCCTGTTTGGAAATCGACTGGTCATATCAGATTATGCGTCGATTTTCGCACATTAAATTGGGCTAGTATAAAAGATCATTTTCCTCTCCCTAACATGGAAATGATTTTGCAGTAAGTTGCAGGGTCACAAATGATGTCCTTACTTGATGGTTTTTTCGGTTACAATGAAATCAAGGTAAAAAGGGTAGATAAATATAAAACCACCTTTATTACTCGTTGGGGTACCTTTTCTTATGAGCGTATGCCTTTTGGCTTATCTAATGCAGGTGCCACCTTTCAAAGAGCTATGCAAATAGCTTTTGACGATTTGATCGGTAATATCACTCAGATCTACCTTGACGACTTAACAATCTACTCTAAAATCTGATCAGATCATTTTAGTCATCTGAAAAGAGTTCTCATGCGATGTAGGAAATTTGGCATCTCTCTAAATACTTCTAAGTCCATTTTCGGTGTTACTAAGGGAAATCTCCTTGGACACATTGTTTCCGATTCAGGAATAAGCATTGATCCTGAAAGGATTGTTGCCATCATTAATCTGCCTGCTCCCACTTCCAAGAAATGGGTTCAATATTTTATGGGGGTTATTAACTTCATCCGTAGGTTTGTTCCATATTTTTCTGTAATGTTCAAACCAATTCATAATTTGCTTAAGCAAGATTGTTCTTTTTCTTGGACAGATGATGTCGAAAGTGATTTTGTAGGGATCAAGAAAGCAATCAGTTCCGCACCAGTTTTGGCGAAGCCATATTTTGAGAAGGAATTCACGATATATACTAATGACACCAAGGAAGAAGTTTCTGATGTCCTCATGCAAAATGATGACCAAGGTAATGAAAAACCAGTGGCTTACATGAGTCAAAGATTCCCTAATGATGAATTTAAATATTCTTTTATTGAGAAACATGCTTTCTCTCTTGTTAAAGCTGTTGAAAAGTTTCACCACTTCATCTTAGGTAAGCATACGCTGGTAAAATTTCCTTTACCTACTGTCAAGTTGTTTCTCTCACAGACTTATCTTTTAGGGAATATTGCACATTGGCTTGCCAAGATCCAGGAACATGATTTGAATATCGTGACTTATACCACTATCATGGGATGTGACTTAGCCCTTCACTTATCCCAACATGATGATAATAATGAAGAAATTGATGAAGAGGATAGTTCCCTATTGACTCTATTTTACATTGATAACCAGATCCTCCCTGTGTCTGAACATCCCTGGTATAAGAATTTGATTTACTATTTACAAAACCAAAGATGTCCAGACAACTTAGACACTCATCAAAAGAGAAGGCTCCGTCTTGAATCTGCAAGATACGTCATTATAGGAGACTTCTTGTTTCGAAGATTTATTGACGGTGTGTTGCTTCTCTATGTAAACAATGAGGATGCACAGAAAATGTTGCAAGAAACTCATGGTTCTTCAAATTCTGTCATTCATGTAGGAGGTCATTTTTTCTGTTAAAACCACTGCTTTCAAGATTATTAGAAAATGATACTATTGTCCTTCGATCTTTCGTGAATCTTATGTTTTTTCGAGATCTTGTGACAAGTGCCAAAATTTTGCTGGGAAAGAACGCCTTTCAGCCATGCCATTACAACCTGTCCTCCTATACTTTCCCTTTTCAAAGTGGGGATTGGATTTTATTGTTCCTATTAATCCTCCATCTTCAAAGGGGAAAGTTTTTATTTTGACAACCACAAACTATTTTACAAAGTGGGATGAATCTATCCCACTTAAGCATTCAACATACGATCATGTAATTTCTTTCCTTGAAAATAACATCTTCTCTAGATTTGGTCTTCCATTGGAAATTATTACAGACAATGGTCCCGCTTTCATTTCTGCTAAGTTGACCCAATTTTTAGCTAAGTTGGGGGTTAAACATTTCACCTCATCAACTTATTATCCCCAAGGGAATGGGTAGGCTGAGTCTACCAACAAAAATCTGGTGAGAATCATCAAAAGGCTCATCGAAGATAAGCCTCATCAATGACACACTTTCCTCACTTATGCCCTTTGGGCAGGTCGAACTACCGCCAAGGTAAGCACTGGTTTCACTCCTTTCCATCTTGTTTATGGTCAAGAATCCCTCTTGCCTACTGAGCTGGAAATTTATTTCTTAAGGTTTATGCTACAGATCGAAGAATTAAATTCTTCTAATGTTTCAAAAAGGATAAATGAACTCATAACTTTAGATGATCAAAGGATGTTTTCCTTGGATAATATAAAAAGGAGACAACAGACTTTTAAGAAGTATTTCAACAAGAGTGTCAAAAATGTTAAATTTAAGGTCAATAAAAAAGTACTGTTGTGGGATTCATCTCACGCTGATAGGGGAAGGCATTCGAAATTTCAAAAATTATGGCTGGGTCCTTTCAAAATCTCTTTTGTCCTGGGTACTAACTCTTACATTCTAAAAGATCTACAGGAGCGATTGTTTTCCTACATCACTAATGGTTCTCACTTGAAACATTACGTGGAACCAACTTGAAAAGTTTTAACGCTGTTTCGATTTTCTATATACTAGTAGTCTAGCTCTGCTTTCATTTTTCAACTGTTTTTCATTTCTTCTTTACAGTAGTTTGATTTCTGCTTTCTGTTTTCAACAATTTCCTCTTTCTTTTACAATTATGTCATTTTATTTTCTGCTTTTTAAAATTTTGTAATCTTAATTCTGTCATGATTTTTATTGATTTTTTTTGTCTTTTAGTTGATTTTGGTCAAGAATAAGATGTTGTATAAGTTCTGCCACAGTGACACTCCTGCAAGATATTGTTAGTCAATAACAATCAAGCTTACACAATGGGTTACGATGTCCCCCCTGAAAGAACTTGAATTTGTTATCTGTTTCATTGCTGTCTTTTAAAGAAATTGGTTATCTCTCGCTTCTTCTCTCCATTTCTTCATCCATTTCTTCATCCATTTGAGAATTTAAAACAACAAGTCCATAATTTTTCTCCTTGAAGTAAAGAGAAGATTCCGGTTGAATGATTATGCACATAGTGATAAACCCCCTCATACTTAACATTTTTCATGAGTTATTACCAAATTCCCGGTCATTTTTCCATTAAATCCGCTCACTTCCCCCTGTTGCATAATCTTCCTGGTTATATATTCTTTACTTTCCATTCTTGGTCTACGAAACCATGTGTTCTGAGTTCTAAATTTGTTGAAACCAAATTTCCCCGTGGATTCGCCAGTTTGTTGACAATAAAAATCGCAACGAGGATTTCGCCCACAAAGTATTGCTAAAGCCTATTATTTATAAGATAATGATATATATAATACTAGTAGGTGGGACCCCCTTGTAGATTGGAGGATCATATCTGGTTCTTATTTGATGTTATGCTGATGTTCGAAACTGCTTATAGGGTTCTACATGATTGATGATGAGATATTGGTTTTATTTGTGACATAATGGAAGATGGATAATGCATGCTATGTGTGGGTTTCGTTACTCTAAGATCTAAATTTTATGAATGAATGGCTTATATTCACGGTTATGGAATTGCTATTTAAGCCATGAATCGCCACATGTTGTACCTTCACAAGACACATGTTAGTTATAACAAGAAATAAGATCAATAGAAAAGAGACCTATGAAAAATCTAAGGAGAAGAAACCAAACTATGCTATATTATGCTACACTATATGCATTTGAAATTTAAAAGGGTCGATGTTAGTCCTACTAACAATGTTAGTGGATGTTAGTGGATATACGATGTTATTGAGTTATATGAAGGCGCATTTGATATACATTATAGTTTGGTTTTGGGATTAATGGCTAGTATGGATCGGGTGGCACACTTGGCAAGTAATGGATGTTAGTTTCGATGCATGGATTAATTGATGGTTGGCTAGCATGTACTAAGTAATTGAATGAGCAGAGGATGGAAGCGACGTGCATTTACCGCACGTCACTTCATTCCTCTCCCATTGGATGTCACCCTAGCTTGGATATTGTTTAATTGTGTTTCACTGTGGTTAAGCTCCCATATTCAGGCGAGGAAGGAACTGCTCGACCAAGATCACGTTTTTAGGGCTATTTGGTTACAAGTATGTTTTTTTTGCCATCCATTAACTTGCTCTATTTATGAAATAGATATTGACTCGGTGATGTATTAGTCTATGTTTTTCGTAAGGCTGGAAACTGTGTAAACTCACGGTGTTTCTCTGGAATAGTTGTTTGTGTGTTATTTGATGAAAATGGAAATTTGATGGATGAAGTCACGATTTCATTGATTATTTTGTGTGGTGGAAGCCATGAAGGCTCTTGGTTGTCTCCATGGTTTTTTTTGTTGGAGGGTTTCATTTGATTTGGACTTATTGAACGTCTCTTCATAGTCTTGCAACCTTACCCGGTCATATTTGGTGTTATGGAGTTGCTGTGTTTTATTTTGAACCACATTGGGTCATTTCATTTCATTTTTTACTGGGTCATGGGCTCATTTTATGATTTTGGTTTCTGCACAGTTGGTTATGGTGGCCATTATGCCAAGAGGCTTACTTTAGGGTTGGTTTCTATTACATGGCTCTGCATTTTCACCAACATTATTCGATTTTTTTGGGAAAACCACAAGGGTTATGACCATGTGTGTTCTTGCGGTTATTGCTGTCCAGTAAGGATCCTCTGCTCCTCTATTCATAGTCTCTCTTACTTGGTGTGAATTGTCACCCTGTCTTGCAAGCTAATGGTTATGTAGCCCGTGTGTCCACCATGTTGTCTCAAAGGGTTCTCACCCACTGTTTGTGTGGATGACTCCAGTCTTCCTGTTTTGGTTCCACCGAGAAAACCCTTGATTTCTCAGAGCTCACCCTCAATTATTCAAAGCCTGATTTTGATAAACGAACCAGTTATTTCCAGTCGAGTATATTGTTGACTGTTATGAGTTGGTGGAATAACATTGACAATGGTTTTTATTATTGGTATATAGTCATTGCATTATTTATTATGACAGTTGAATCGATATCTGGACATGGTTTAATTGGTTGATTTAAGAAATGGAAATGAACACACAATCACAATCTCTTGTGTTGTAACAGTCGAATTTTTAACTCAACATTATTTTATGGTTCGATTAAGTCACAACAATGCTTCTTGAGTTGGTCTATGTGTTTCCTACAACATGGTATGAGTTGAAATTATGGTTGTTGTTACTGTGTGTTTAAATTCCCCGATCGAGATCATTTCAATTTAAAGTATTGATAATTGTGACTTGGATGTCTGTTGTGTATGTTTATCGATATCGTGCATCGTATCGTTTGATTGCACCATCAGAGATGGGCACGGGTTCTATAACAATATGGTTTCATTGCAATTTAATTTTTAAATTAATTAGAGGAATGGAATCAGGCATGATTTTAAGGGAACTTGTGTCTGTGTTTGATTTAAGGAAGCAATTTATGAACAATGGTTGAAGGTTTTGATGCTGATCATAGTTGAAACAAATGACTGTGTTCATTGGAATTGTTTTAAATATTAAATGAAAGAAGTGAGAGGAAATATATTTCTTATACAGGTTGTTTGGAAGGCATATAGTTTTTGAGTAAGTTGGCACTGTGTTAATTAAAAGTGTTAAGGATTGAAATTTGAACATTGAGCAAGTTTAACACACAACAATTGTTAATTGATCACAATAATTATTTGGTTAGTGTTGGATCGTTTGCATTAAATACACAATTGTTTTATGGATTACTTAATTGATTTTAAGAACAATATCCGCTCTTTTCCCCTACCACTATTTCACTTTTCTCTAATTACAATCCCCTCACCTTCCCATATCCATTATCCACCCCATGTTCCTAAAATTTAATTACAGTTAAGAGGAACTTTGTATTGTAACAATTTAAGATTGCAAGGATGTATTACAGTGATATGTTCTTTGGGTTACATTACAGTTGATTGTTTGTTGTTTGTGAGTAGTAATAATGATATTTCCCCCCTCATTTTAACATTTTTCGCTCAATACAAACCCCTCGCATATCCCAGAACCTTTGTTCACCCCCTTCTCATTGATAACTATTAAAAAAAATATATGGATTAGATTGCATGGGTCTGATATGTTGCTAAGCCAGATTTTATTTCATATTTTAAAAGAGTTGTCATGTATGGTTGATAAAGAAACTATTTGCTACTCAATTATGCATACATGAATGAGCTTTTTCAGCAAAGGTAATTGGAACAGAGGCCCTAGAAGGCCAATATTTTCCATACACTTTGATGCAGACTTGCAAGATTTAGGCCAACTATTTCAAGCTGGGTTTTTTAATTGGACTGGGTAAGGAATGGTCCAAACTAGGCCTGAAAGGCCTCCCTTCCAAGCCCCATATGTCCTTGGTAGGCTTGTGCCTCCTCGTGTTTCACTGCAGCCTAAAGTTCTTGAAAACGATAGATGGCAAGAGATTGTCCACCCGATAGTCTCCCAACATCGGGGCTAGCCTAATTTGTCTTTACCTTCTCCCCTGCCCATCAATCAAATTGTCCAAGATGCCCCTATCCATTCACTAGTTCAGTCTTCCCATGCAAGTAAAAGGTTGAAAACCGAGGCCCACCATGCCCCCGACAAAGGAAAATCCACTGCTGCCTCTTCCTCACCCTCCAATGGCTCTGATAAATCTGTGTCCTCCCATATGCATTTGAGGGATGATTGCTCTCATGTGATTAGTGAGATTAGGCCTAAAGGCTCAACACAACCTAAGGCAAATTCAGAGAGATTGAAAGGTGACAACAACAACAAGGGAAAGATTGCATCTCAGAGTGGAAAATATGGATTCTAAGTTTTTTTTATTATTAATTGTTGAGAACGGTTGAATTTTGATTTTTTTGGACAACATGATATTTTTGATATATGGGTAATATATTTTGGAAATAATTTCAAATATCATTGAGATAAATTGTCAAAAATGAGTGTGATGATGGGAGTCACAAGGAGGGCTATTTTGTTTAATTAACTAGTTGTGTTATGATTGTTAAAATCTAAAGGGAGTCATAAGGGGTCCCATACATCATTCATTCCTTGAGATAATTCAGTTTTCATTCATTCCTTAATTCATTAGAAGACTAATTATTTTTTATGATAGAAGGGTCTTATTGTAGACAACAAGATTCAGGGATGAATTACATCATTCAGACACTTGTTTTTCAGAGGTGTTGATCTATCTTTGATAGTTTATGTAGACTCTTCTGTTTATGAATTAGTTTTCATGACTGACAAAGGCTATTGTGCAGAGTCAAGTGGGAAACAATATGTGGCAAGCTGATCCAGCTTTTAAATTTTAGTTTTTGATTTTCTGTCAGAAGTCCTTTTATATGTTTCATCGGGGACGTCTAAGTTTGACTTTGGTCCAAAACTTCCTCAGGAAATTTTGTAAAGAGAATGATTCTTTGATGAGTTGGAATGAAATAAAAGATTTCTTTATGTCTCATCTGTTCTAATTATTGACTTGGTGTCTTTACTTCTGTCTCTATATTTATTTCAACATTTGATATGTTCAGAAAATTACATAAATAATGATTTTTTCAGCAAGCTTTTATTTATAAAAAACTAGCCTAAGCACTTGTAAACAATACTTGTGAGTTAGGATACCAATTTTGATGGCTATAAATCTAGGGTGATATTCCCATATATCTTTCTTTAGACAAGAAAGATCTCAAAATGCTTGAGTAAGATCATGTCATATGTTTTCCTCGACAACCGGTTCAGGAAATTTCCAATTCCTAGTCGTTGTTTCCTGTGCCTGCCACCTTCAGACTTCTTTCTAAGTATATGCAATAAGTATACAAATTCTACAAAAACATACATAAAATATATTACCAGGAAATGGGATATCTATTACAGATTTGAATATATTAGCCCTTCTTTTCCCTCTTCTATACTTAACCAAATTCTTGTTTCTTTTTCCCCTCTACTTTCTCTTTCTGGTTACTTAATCGTTTTTCCGAAAATGTCTAATTGCACGGATTGGAGGACTCATGGGTTCACATTTTCACTCGTGCTTTTATATCGCGACTCCAACCGACCGCTTCCCATTCCATACCTAGCCACTTTTTCGATCGCGGATTCCCAGGGAGGCGGGCTCTAGATTGCACTTCCATTGTTTCGTGACCTGCAAACAACACCCAGAATTCTACGATATACAAATTTACTTCTGGACTCCCACACCATACCTTCTTCTGTGATACACAGTTTGCACTCAAAATTTCCAAGACCTGCAATTTGACCTTCGGGTCCTCACATCTCCTGGGGAACTATTGTCACCCCATTTTGAAGCTTGTGCGTCTACTTTCCATACCTGGCCATTTCTTGGAATCTCTTTCACGGATTGTCGGGTTGGCGGGTTCATGAAATATCTAATTCCTAATCATTGTTTCCTGTGCCCGCCACCTTCACGCTTGTTTCCAAGTATGAAATAATTGAGGTTTAATGCTAACAAATCACCATGCCTCCAAGAAACAGTCATACTAACTTTCCCTACACAACTTGTCCAGAAACATGCAGAAAAGATCCTGCGAGGTAATGGGATATCTATTACAAATATCAATATATTAGCGAAAACGAGTCACACTGAATGTTTCCCTATTCCATACTTACTGAATTTTTCGCTTGCGGGTTCCTAGACAGGTAGACTACAATTCCATTGTTCCTTGACTTGCAAATAACACCCTATCTTCTGCGATATACAAATTGACTTCCGAACTCCCACATCATCCCCTCTTCCCTGTTACACATTTTTCACTCAAAAGTTCCGATACATACAATTTGACCATCGAGGCCTCACGTCTCCTCGGGAACCCTTGTCACCCTATTTTGAAGCCCGTCCGACCGCTTTCCACACTTGGCCATTTCTTGGAATCTCTTTCGTGGATCGTTGGGTTGGAGGGTTCAGGAAATTTCCAATTCCTAGTCGTTGTTTCCTTTTCCTGCCACCTTCACACTTCTTTCCAAGTATATGAAATGAGTATACAACTTCTCCAAAAAAATGCAGAATAGATCTTGTCAGGAAATGGGATATCTATTACAGATTTGAAGATATTATCCCTTCTTTCCCCTCTTCTATACTTAACCAAATTCTTGTTTCTCTTTCCCCTCTTCTATACTTAACCAAATTCTTGTTTCTCTTTCCCCTCTACTCTCTCTTTCTCGTTACTTAGTCATTTTTCCGAAAATGTCTGGGTTGGTAGACTCATGGGTTCAAATTTGCACTCGTGATTTTATATCGCGACACCGACTGACCATTTCCCCATTCCATACTGATCCACTTTTTCGATCACGAATTCTTGAGCAGGCAGGCTCTATATCGCACTTCCATTGTTCCGTGACCTGCAAACAACACCCTGACTTCCGCGATATACAAATTTACTGCCACACTCCCACATCATACCCTCTTTCATGTTACACATTTTGCACTCAAAATTTTCGAGACCTACAATTTGACCGTCGGGTCCTCACGTCTCTTGTGGAACTATTGTCACCCCATTTTGAAGCTCGTCCGTCTGCTTTCCATACTTGGCCATTTCTTTGAATCTCTTTCGCGGATCGTTGGGTTGGCGGGTTTACAAAATATCCAATTCCTAATCGTTGTTTCCTATTCCCGCCACCTTCGCACTTCTTTCCAAGTATGCAATAACTGAGTTTTAATGCTAATAGCTCACCATGCCTCAAGGAGACAGTCATAATAACTGTCCCTACACAACTTGTCCAGAAACATGCAGAAAATATCCTTCTAGGCAATGGAATATCTATTACAAATATCAATATATTAGCGAAAACAAATTCCACCGACTGTTTCCCTATTCCATACTTACCGAATTTTTTTCTTGCGGGTTCCTGGATAGGCGGGTTCAAGATTTCCCTTGCATTGTTCCACGACCTGCAAACAACACATGGAATTCCGCGATATACATGCAGAAAAGATCTTGCCAGGTAATGGGATATCTATTACAAATTTCAATATATTAGCAAAAATGAGTCCGACCAACTGTTTCTCTATTCCATACTTAGCCACTTTTTCCATTACGGTTTCCCGGACAGGCAGACTCAAGATTTCCCTTCCATTGTTCCGCAACCTGCAGACAACACTCGAAATTCCGCAAATATACAAACCGACCGCTGGATTGCCCCATCATGCCCTCTTCCGTTTTAAGCCTTTTGTAGTCAAAAAATTCGAGACATACAATTTGACTGTTGGTCCCTCACGTCTCCTGAAAATCCCATGTAACCCTATTTTGAAACCCTTCCGTCCGCTTTTCATACTTGGCCATTCCTTACTTTCTCTTCCTCATCCCCGTCACCTTCACACTTGTTTATAATAAAAAATTGTTTATAAACACACACACACACACACACACATATTATAAAGACATATAATTTGATCATCGGGAGCTCACCTCTGCTCCGTATCCCTTGCAACCCTACTTTCAAGCCAGTCCGATCGATTTTCATACTTATATATATA
>ML781847.1:525804-543375 GCA_009831015.1 Picea engelmannii | reverse complement strand
TCTAAATATGCAATTAGTAAGATTTAATGCTAACAGATCATCATGCAGGAATCGTATAGATTTTCATTGATGAGCGAAAGGCTCAAGGAGATCTCCCATTAATACGCATTAAACCAAGATTTGCAGAGGATTATATTATCCTTTTTGAGTGATAATTTCAAACATCATGGAATGTCGTTCACGTGTCGTCGGGTTGGCGCATTCACGAAACCTCCAATCCTTAATTTCTCTTCACCGTACCCGCCACCTTCGCACTTCTAAGTATGCAATCAATAATCTTTACTGCTAACAACTCATCATGCAACACCCATAAAGATTGTCATTAATGAGCGAAAGGCTCGAGGAGATTTCCTATTCACACACATTGAGCCAACATTTGCGGAGGGTTATATTATCCCCTCCAACTGTTCATTTCAAGCATCGTCCGGAGAAAACAAATGTTCTCATTAACTTATGGCACCAACTTGACAACAATTCTGTGGAGATACAATGAACATCTTCAGGCGCGAGGACCAGAACTTCTAGTGGTCCAGGGAATATTCTTACTACTCATCCCCTTCTGCCCAGAATGAAATAATTTGGACCTCTGGAATTGCTCGTGCAGGCTGTGTCCCTAAATTTTTTGAATATAAGGAGCTGGTCTCTTGGTGCATCAATAAATATATTTCAGGCCAAATAATTATTCCACTGCAGGACCACTCTCTTGTTTCTTTGTCACCTCAGGTCTTCCGCCAGATGTTAAGATTGTTGCAGCCAACATTGACGTTCAGAGGAGAAGACTCCAAGCAGTTCCTAAGAAATCATAATAATGGGTTGGATCTCTTGCCCGAGTTCCTAGAAGACTCGATGACAGTTTTTGAAGATATCAGAAGCTTGCAGGTTAGTTCATTTAGAAATCCATTCTGAGAAATTGCCTGGCTGTTTACAAGAATAACGAGACATGAATCCACATCAACTATTTTCCGCATGGTTCTTTATATTTTGTATTTCACAGTCAAGGAACAAGCCATTTTTAATTGGGGGAAGTTAATTTCCCATGAAATATGTTCCCAATTGTCAAGCTTCAAAAAGGAGAAGAAATTTCATATCTCATCCTACTTGGTTTTCGTGATAACGCATTGCTGTCCGTTTCCAAAACTGTCTCTGTCCAAGAAGGTAAACTAGGAATTCGACCCAATAACCTTCTGGTACTAGGCCTTATGGAGGCACAAGGCCTCCCATTGTTTTTATGAGGTTTTTAATGACTTTGTCTCTATTTTCAAAGTTTTATTATTAGGAAAGGATGCTCCCTGCATATCTGAACAGGAAACCAAGTTTTTGGATAGGAAGGGGGCACTTGAACAAATGGAGAATTGAAGTGTGATAAGGATTTTTTTCTCCAAGGAAAAACCTACTCTCTTTCCATGTAACATTACAGACATATTTTTTGTTACAGAAATAGTAAGGCAATACAACTACTAGTTGCATCTATTCCATGAGAAGAGGAAAAAATAGTTCATTCCTCTGCCTTGGAAAGTCGGGGACTTTGTGTTGAGGATTGTCAACAAAATTGACGAATTCGCAGCCCATTTCAACAACTTGAACCTAAGATATGATGAAAGGCTAAGAGGGTTCAACCCTAATGGAATTTTTTTAGAACATTTGCTTGCAGTTGGCCTCAACAATTCTTTTTTCTAGAGACACCTAAGAGAAAACAGAGACACCAACGGCAACACTCCTTCTTTTGATGCCGACGAACTAGACACATTGCAAAGCGCCACTGAATTGTACAAGCAACAGGGAAAAGGCCCTGGTGAGAAGAGTGTTCGATCATCGGATACCACTCCCAAAAGTACGACATCCTAGAGCATCGCTCCAACGGCCCACCCCAGTAAGAAAGAAACCTAGAATTATTCAAACAGAGGAGGAGATAACAACCCTCCTCGCCCTAAAATTGATATTTCTCACAAGCTTCCCGTGGAGAAGAAGAGAAGAAAATTTTTAGGGCAGGCGGAAGAGCCCGAAATTGAGAGTGAGAACATGGAACTTGAGACTGATCTGGATAGTATATTCCACAACCTTGATCAGCCTAGAGACGCGATCCAACATAGTCTCCCAATGGACATAGATGATACTGAAATTTTTGACGAAGATGAATCCTTCGTATTCCAGAGCATTGTTTTTGACAACGAGTCTAAAAGTTTAATTATTGAAAAGAGAGATGTAAAAAATAAGAAAGGGAAATCTCGTTCAGAGATTAACCTTGCGAACATGCGACCGTCCCAAATATCTCGACTTCATAGAGAAACCAGAGATTCTCTTAATGATTCCATTGGAGGCATTGAGGCCGAGAATGCCAGACTGAAGGACCAAATCAAGGAATTGGAGGAAGCTTTGATTCCTATGCCATTGCTTGCCAGTCCTTTAGCAATAGACATGCCTGCAACCCCTGCAACCAAGTTAAAAGGATCCTCCAGCCTCCTCACATCATGTAGAGGATTGTTGGCCCTTGACCAGGTTTTGTGGAAACATTGGTAATGTTTGACCAATTTTGAGGACTTCAACAGGCTGGTCGAAGACGGAGTGCCAGGCGAAGCGGAGATCGCGGGATATCTCTCCCTTTTGTGAGATTTTTGGGATTAGGGTTTATGTAATGAGTATGGGATGTCGACCCATGGGTTTACCCATGTTTAGGCCCCATTTGTAATTTATAAATAGATATCTAGGCGATGTAAGAAAGCATTAGTGAAGAGACCTAGTAGAATCGACTTAGTGTGGAGCTAGAGGCTTTGTGCATATTGTGTGTCAAGACTTGCAGGGCTAAGTGCAAGTGATTGTAAGAAAGGGTCTGTGCTGTGCCAAGCTCGAGGAAGGAGGATCTGGCGAGGTGCGTGTAGATCACCTATCCTATGCGGAGTTGGTTTTGTGGCTCTGTGCATTGGAAGAAGATAATAAAGATAAGAATAGTTGGTGGACATAGCCCCACGCCGAGGGTGAACCACATATACCCTGTGTTATGGTTGCTTTGTGTGATTGATGTGATTTATGCTTAGTGTTGTCATCTTTATGTATGTTAGATGCATCTGATATAGTAGCTTAATGCTTAGTAATGTGAATGAATGCTAGATCAACTCTATTTCTATGTGCTAAGTGCTTGGGTGTGTTAGATATTGTTGAACACTGCGTTGTTATGTAATTAGGGTTTTTCTTGCGACGTGAATAAGGGTTAAATGCAAATGAATGTTAACTGATAAGTGCTTTGTTAAGTATTGTAATCACAGATCTATGTCCCAGCTAGGTTCCAGACACTTGAGTTCTGCAACCCCCCCTACCTCTACCTCGGGTGAGACTTCCTCTTCTTTGCAGGTGTTTCTAAAAGGGCCAGTAGTTAGGGTTTTGTTGGTGCGTTGTCATAGTGTTGAACCCTGGGTATGCCCCTGTGCTAAAAAATGGTTCCATTGCCAGGAACTGAAGAAAAGAGAAAGCTTTGTGCGTAGATCTGTTGCTATAGTGCGTAGTACTCTACTTGACTTGTGAAGCTTCGTGCTAAGAAAAGAAGTCTGATCTGAAGAAAAGAGGTGGGATATTAAAGGTTTGTGCTCTGATAAAGGTAAGATAAGTGAATTTTTTTGTTTCGAAAGAATGGATCTAGGTATGTTTGATAGATTTGGTCCTAGTCTGAAAACTAGGGCTCAACTCGAAGAAAGAAGATATGATATGAATAGATCTGATAGAAATATCGAAAGATATGTTATCCCTATGCATAGAAAGAATTGTTGGACTAACAAGTGGATGCAGGATCCTAGAAATAATTTTTTACAGGTCCATCACTGTGATCCCAGTGCGCAGTACAAGAAAGGTTGGGGATCGTTTAAAATAAATAGAGGATTGACTCTTTGTTATAGTTGTAGAAGAGCGGGACATCTTGCTAAGGAATTCCCTGTTAGAGGTCCTATTTGTCTTTGTTGTAAAGCTATAGGCCATGAAGTTTTGGACTTCCCTAGAATGATTGCTAAAGTTGAAAAGATGAATATGAGACAAGAAAACCCTGAGGAAGGCTAAGAGACTAAGAATATGCTAAAGAACCAGAAAGAATCAGAGGCTATATTATTGCAGATGAAAGAAACACTGAATGATCACAGAGACATAAGTTTATCAGAGATCTTAAAAGAGAAAGAGTGCATAGAAGCAAGAATAGGAGACTTCGACATAGACTGTGTATTGGATGCAGAAACATAGGTGAACATTATGAAAGAAAGTACTTGGGAAATCTTAGGAAATCCTGCTATGGTTCCTTCACTGGGAGGAATAAGATTTTTTAAAGGAAAGATGATAACTCTATGTGGAAGACTTACCCATGTACCTATGATTTCTCATGGAGCATCAACAAAATAAGAATTCAAGGTCATTATGTTTGTTGAGAACAACGACCCCCTTGCACTTTTGTTAGGAAGGACTTGGATTAAGAAAGATCAGATTTGAAGGAAATAAGAAGAGGAAGCTCTAGAACAGAAAAATAAAGAATTAAGGGATTTCATGGCTATGAGGATAGCGCGCTTACTAGAAGAACATGAGGATAAGTCGAAGCAACTAAGGGCCAGAGACCTAGCTGTCAAAGCTGAAAGAACATAAGAAGAATTAAAGAACCTATCCATACAGGAGAGTAGAGCATCTACTCCAGAACCCGTAAGAGAAGAAGTATTACCCTCTAACCCTATGAAATATCCTCAGTAGTGCGAAGTTGCTATGCTAAGAAAAGATAAGAACAATAATGGAAAGAGGAATCCAGAGACGCAGATCACAGGAAAGAAAGCTAGAAAACTCAGTAAGAAGAAAGCAAAGCTAGAAAAATTGCAAGAGGTGCTAGAGAGGACTTCGCAGAAGGAAGGCTTGCAGAACTTGAAGCTCGCCGGAATAACAGAGCAGTGTAGATTGGCACTTTGCCACAACTGAGTGATATGACCATTGGAGGCATCCTGACCATTATAATGATGCTCCTGAATGGCTAGAAACGAAGTTATTGTCGTAACATTCACCATTGGACCGTTGGGACCATGCCATAACGAATGGAATTGCATTGATTGAGGCATTACTACCCATTGGAAGAGTCCGTTATGATGTTATCTATTTAACCCATCGAATGTATTATCATGGACACTTTTTCCAATTATGATTATTTGAGCCCACAGAGAGTTGACTATTACCACACTGTGCTTATTGAGACCTCGCCATTCGTTCTGCTAGATTGATTATTTGTTCACCGATTTGAGATATCAGATCTTGAGCATGTATGTTGGGTGACTTTAGTGTAGTAGAAAAATCCATCGAAGAGATTCTCATAGACCTCATGGCTGAGAAGGTCATGTTCACAGGAGCACAAGCTTCATCGACAAGAGGAGTGCAATTATCCCCATCGATTGCACATCGATCTGGGCCCTCCTGAACTACGATAGAGAAACGAACCAAGAATCGTGATGACTTGGCGAATGCGAAGCTCATCCCATCAATCCTTCCTGACTACATCCTTCCTCTGGCTGGCACAGTGAGTCGTGAAAGTGTCCCAAGGGATTTCGACTACACATTGATCACTGCATACCTCCCGAAGGGTATACACGTAGTAGGACCACAGTTGGAGAGGATTCTGACGCTTAATATCAGTGACTTCAACTTGGGAGATCGCAAAAACTATGGAATGCTCGCACCACACAAGTATTTGACCAAGACAACAGGGAAGAAGTCGAAGATAATCCCCCAACCGTGGACCATGGACATCGCAAGATTGACCATCCTCAATGTAATGAAGTTACCACACTTCGACAGACATCAGGAGGTTAACGCATGTGTTAAACTCCTACTATCGTGCTTCCATGGCGGTTACCTATGGTTGGACAGGCTCATCACAGTAGATCCGATGCTGATCCACGGGATCATCGGATTGAGCATGCAAGGACCATACCCACATGAATTTTACCCAGGGAAGGTTGTAGATCGCGCCCTGACATAGAAAATAAAAGACACCTATGGAGATGTGGAGAAGGGGATGTAGGGATATAAGGTAGCCTCCATCCAGAATGGTGCAGTGCGCCTAGCTTTCCAGTTGATCACTGGTAAGCTCGTCAGGAAGAATAGGCCAACGTAGGTCATAGGGTTTGTCGTCAACCTCGCAGGAAAATGCATTGAAGGGATGCAAATGAACTGGGCGAGCTACCTCGTCAAACAGTTAGAGCAAGACTTCCGCAAAGCTCAGGATCGGGACTATGAGTTTCATTTCAGTTGGTTGTTGTTTCTCATTGCCTTCATTTCTTGGGAGATGCCAGAAGGAGAGACCTTCCCTGAAATTGAGTTGTCCGAACCACTAGCTACGAAGTTCACTACGCTATGGTATTCGAGCGACATGGAAAATAAATGGCAGTCAAACATGGTGTTCCACACCTATTATCTAAAGCTAAAGAGGGCCATTAAATCCCTCCCTCGCATGACGCCGAACACTCTTCATAGGTTCAGGCCAATCGCGAAGTTCCGCGCAGACAATCACTTCATCTATATCACTACGCGTAGAGAAGAACACAAATAAGAGCTCCAGTCCTATTACAAAATCACCGAGGAAGATATGGAGGAAATAACAAAGGAATGGCCTGCGAAATTCCTCATACCAGTTGAACAGATAGAACTCTCTGACCCCAACCTCATCCAATCCCTATGGTCACTCACGAATAATATGATGCACCCAACAACAACAAGAAGAAAATAAGGAAGAGGTACAAGAATTGAGCAGCACATCAAAGGAAACTACACTAGATTCACCTGAAGGGGGAGGAGGCGATGAAGTAGACAAAGAAGAGGATGAAGGGGAAGAAGACAAGCAAAAGAAGGGTGAAGTAACACCACCTAAATATCCCCTGACAGAGATAGAAACATCCAAGAAAAGAAAGGGTTCCCCGACGAAACCTTCATCGCGGAAGAAATCAAAAGCCAATAAACCTCCATTCCACAATGTGCTCACGGTGGATGACATTGACCTTATCATTTCTGCTGTATCAGATACCTTAGAGGACATCTTATAGTGCACCGAATCCAAACATGAGACATTGTTTGACTGGATCGAGGAAGAGCTCAAAGGGGTACAACAAGCTCTTTATTCAAGCCACACAATGTCTACTGCGTCGTTGTCAGTAGAAGTAGGAGATGAGCCTGCCCAGCTACGCACATTAGCAGTCTCGACAGAGGTTCTCCTTCGTCATTTCCAGGAGGAAAAATAACAGACCACAGAGGCCTTGAAGGAAGCAAAGGAGGAAGACATAGAGAAGCGTCGGGTTGTGAAACAATAAAAAGATGACCTCCAGGTGAAGTTTGCAGAGGATAGAGCACAAATCCAGAAGGAGAAAGAACAACTACTCGTGGAGCAGATGGGAGTTAAAGAATCATTCACCAGAGCACTTCGCTCTGTGATGGTCCTAGCACAAATGGAAGAAGAAACTGCTGAGATCCAGGTGGGGAAGCTCACTGAAGCCATTCAGTAGCTCCAAGAATGAATAGCAGAACTGGAACTACAAGCCATGCTAAGCACTCCGTAGGAAGTGGAAGATCAGAGACAAAAAAATGCCAAAAGCGTAGTAGAAAGAATCAAGGCTTTAGCCTTGGAATGCAAGCAACTCAGCAGTCGAAGTGCACAGACCTACGAGTGCCTTGCAGAGGACCTTGAACTAAGGACATTGGAGTCACAACTCCAGGAGGCAAAGCAACAGGTAGCAGCAGTGCAAGCACAATTGAAGCTACTATCACCGGTTGAGAGGATGAAAAGGTCACAGGAACAACACATGATTCAACAATTGGCCCATGCCATTCAGAGTAAAGTCATGGAAGTGACCCAGAGGCTCTAGCCAGTGCAGGATGAAGCTTTCAAATTTTTTGAGGAGATTGAAGGACAAGGTGCACAACTAGAACAAGTATTCACCATGGTGGAACAATGATTGGAAGGACTGGTGACCGAGAAAGTTATTCAAGAGTTTGCTGAGCAGGAGGCTCTGGTGAAGCAGCAGGTTGAGGCAACCCGAGCTAAGCTCGAGGCCTTCGAGGCATAGTTACCCAGATCATAGTGACTCGGGATGAGTCACAAGTGAGTGTTGGGAGCCTGTTGTCCCTTGACCAGGTTTTGTGGAAACGCTGGTCATGTTTGACCAATTTTGAGGACTTCGACAGGTTGGTCGAAGACAGAGCGCCAGGCGAAGCGGAGATCACAAGATCTCGCCCCCTTTTGCGGGATTTTTGGGATTAGGGTTTTTTTAATGGGTATGGGATGTCGGCCCATGGGTTTACCCATGTTTAGGCCCCATTTTTAATGTATAAATAGATATGTAGGTGATGTAACAAAACATTAGTGAAGAGACCTAGTAGAATTGCCTTAGTGCAGAGCTAGAGGCTTTGTGCATATTGTGTGTTAAGACTTACAGGGCTAAGTGCAAGTGATTGTAAGAAAGGCTCTGTGCTGTGAAAATCTCGGGGAAGGAGGATCTGGCGAGGTGCGCACAGATCTCCTGTCCTATGCGGAGTTGGTTTTGTGGCTCTGTGCATTGGAAGAAGATAATAAAGAGAAGAAGAGTTGGTGGACGTAGCCCCATGCTGGGGGTGAACCACGTATACCCTGTATTATGGTTTCTTTGTGTGATTGATGTGATTTATGCTTAGTGCTGTCATATTTATGTATGTTATATGCATATGATATAGTAGCTTAGTCCTTCGTAATGTGAATGAATGCTAGATCGACTCTATTTCTATGTGCTAAGCTCTTGGGTGTGTTAGATCTTGTTGAATACTACGTTATTCTGTAATTAGGGTTTTTCCTGCGATGTGAATAAGGGTTAAATGCTAATGAATGTTAACTACTAAGTGCTCTGTTAAGTATTGTAATCACATAGTTGTGTCCCAGTTAGGTTGCAGACACTTGAATCCTGCAACCCCCCCCCCCCACCTCTACAACGGGTGAGACTTCATCTGCTTCGCATGTGTTGTCAAAAGGTTCAGTAGTTAGGGTTTTGTTGGTGCACTGTCGTAGCATTGAACCCTGGGTCTGCCCCTGTGCCAACAAGGATATGTGGATAATAATATCAAGAAAAGAATGGAACTAATTATCGAGGCCTGGGAAACATCACAAGGTATGGCTTCCCTTGGAATGAGGGCACATGCTTTGCTCGAACATTTGCAAGCGGATTTAAAAACTGAAGAACGTTTCTATTTAGACACGGTCATCCCTTTTGGAACCCATGTTAACAACATGACAGAAATGAGAAGAAGACAATAAGATCTCCCCTCCCAAAACTAGATCACTCAATTAAATGCATGATGGAAAGAGAAAATGAAGAACCTACATCTCATTGTCTAATCATGTGAACAAGCCATATCAAAGAAAGAAAAATTATTCACAAAGATGACCGAAATAGAATTAGCCAGAAGGACCAACGAGGTCCAAGACCCCAACTTAATCATCAACTCCTTGCCTTTAACTAAGCAAGCCTTCGATAAACAAGTTGATATTTTTAAGGGGTTGTCTTTAGAAACTTTTTACAACATCTTTGAATATGGTGAAGATGATGTGGACAACTGACTAGTCGACTATTAGGTACAAAATGAAGAAATTGATCAAGCTCTGCGTAATCTTTCTATTGATCTAAGGGAATTAGAAAAGGAACTTTTCAACATAAAAATATGGAATGAGATAAACGTGCCCCCCTTGAGAAGCTACATTGAAGAATGGGTCCAAAGGGAAATGAAGCAGGTCGTCAACGAAAGGAAACAGACAGTTGGCACGATTCTAGTAGCCATCGATGACATCAATAAAAAGGCATCAACAAGAAAATATAAAAAGAGGTGATATGTACCATCACTGTAAGTCTATACTGATCACATCCTGCTTTGTTTATCAATACAATTATTCCACCTTTTTAAATAGAAATGTCTATCCAAAGACTGATACCTTCCAATTTATTCTTTTCAGGTATTGCTCTCTACCATCGCCCCCTTCTTCTTTCCACAATCCTATTTATTTTACATATTTCTCTTATGGTCCGCAGGAGCCCCAATCCCAGTCTATATGACAAACACATTTAAATTTCCAGGAATATGTAACAGACAATATTATTTTTTGATATATTTCAAATAAAACTATTTTTATCTCCTTTTATATTTATGTTCTCAGAATTTTTTATCTTAAACTATGCTGAATGTCAAGAAATTATGTTTATTTAATTTGAATGTAACTTTATATGTGTCTTTTGTGTTTTATTTTTTTCTCATGCATATATTTTTCTCTTTCTATGCATATAAATTTATTTGTCCTGACACATACAGAGACACACAAGCCAGATGGTCTATGGAAATAGTACTTAACTCTAACCAATTGGAAGTATATGGAAATCATTATGAATGAATTTCATAAATACATTGAAGAGATAAAACATGCAAGGTAGGAACAAAAATTTCGAACATAGCAAGATGGATTATATAGTTTCAAAAACTAAATGGGACTCTAGAGGCCACATGTCATTTCATACATGGATACCACCTGTGCTTCATGCTTCTTGCCACATCTTCGTTGTAGTTTCCATCTGCCTCTGCTACTTTTCCCCCATCCCTGTGCATTTATTTCCAATTCAACTCGGCAGGGACTACACTGCCATGCAACACTTGTTGGAAATAGTCTTAAGCCCGACATTTGTCGAAGTAAAAATGTCTCATCATTAATTTGTGGACTTATATATCACAATCCTCATTATTGGAAATAGTCTTTAGCACCACATTTGTGAAGCAAAAAGGTCCTAACATTAATTTGAATTTTTATATTTTGATATCTTAGACTCTAAAATATTTTTTAGTTATATATATTTTTTTAAAGTGAAATTAGTATATAAATTTTATGTAACTTATATATGATTAATAATATTTAATATTATTTCTTTTATTTTTTTTACAATACTTAGTAAAGTAAGTCAAATTTGTTTGACTTCTATGTGTGTTGGAATTGTTTATATCATATAAATATTTGTTTATCTAAAACACTTACTAGGTCACATTGGTTGAGATAATTGGTAAGCCATAATATATAAGCCTCGATATATCATTATCCTTATCTCAATTTGAACAACCACAAGGGAGCAATCATGCCTCCTACTAAAATAATAGTTGATTGGTTGTAAGATAGCACGTTGTTCAAAATGGATCATTTATGGAGAATTGTAAAGGAGAAGCATTTCTCACATCTTTTTTCCCCTGCCAACACCCTCCTCAAACCCTAGTAGGGTTTCACCCTCATAACTTAGAAGAATTTTTGATGGGGGATATTCAAAGAAAGCAGGTTTTATGCAACCGAGGAGTGGGGATCCGAGACATCTATAGAAGATTGTGTGGTTTACAATTTCCAAAGATGTTGGTTCATGGAGGCATAATTGTGGGTTCCAAGTAGTAGTGTATCTATGTGGTGAGGGAGTCATTTCTTGCCCCTCCCCATGGCTTCTATTGATGGTGATGCTTATATTTACTATGTTGTTTCATGGTTTCTAGCTATGGAAAATCAACTTATGTAAGTGGTGGATTTGGTGGCCTCTACTCCTAGTGACCATGATTATTAGTTATTGGCTTCAATGATTTATCTTTTGTGTTGTGGAATTTGGATATCATGGAATTCATGGATTTTTGTGGCCATATGGGGTCAAGATCATTGGCTTGTCATGGTAATATGTGACCTATGCAACTAGGTTAAGGTCTCCCTAGGATTTGGTTAACTTTTCTTTGATGTAGCCCTAGGAGTGTGCCCTTGCAACATACTTTTTTGGTAGACTTTGGGTGATAGTTTATCTTTAGGCTCATATTTTTCCCTTACATAATACTAGTGTTATGTAAAGGGAAGCATTTAGTGTTGTAGCAGAATGCCTAGATATGTCAATTCTAATGGTAATCAAAATTTCTCATGGGACCTAGTTTCTGTTGAAGTTTGAGTAGATTCAGAAGATATCCTTATTGTATTTGACCAAGACAAACCCTAAATAATATTATTATATTATATTTGTTAATATGGCCCTATTGTGCCTTTGTAAAAGTCATCCCTATTGTGCCTTGACAAGTAAAATGTAAATTAAAAGGATAAAGTGACAGGTCAGCCTAGACCTAATTTAGGTAGGCCAAACTACTATTTATAAGGGAGGCTAGTGCCTCATTTGAACACACTCACAACACAAGTTATGTGGCTAAAGAAGAAGTGTGCAAGTCTTGGAGGGAGAAGCTACTGCAACCAGGAGGTGACATTGTAAAGGTTCTTGGTCTATCTCTTGGATATTTCTTGGTTAAGCGGTGCAATACTCTTCCCTAGTCAAGGGTTTGAGGAGGATCTTATGCTTTGTTAGCTCTCTCTTGGAGAGAGGAATTGCTCTTGGTTGAAGTATCTATATTAAGGAAGTTTTATGGGTTTTTCCCCTTAGGGGGTTTTCCTAGGGTAAATCTTGTGTATGTTGTGAATGCTATTCTTTCACTGATCCTTTATATGCAATTATTGTGTTATTGGTTTAATAATAAAAGAACACTAATCTAGTTAACAACTTCAAATGAAAACTCAACATGGTTTCAGAGCAGGCCCGAAAGAAGGAATTTTAACAACATAGAATAACTCGTTGAAGAAGCTAAGAGCTTAGGAAGACTCTCCTAACCCTAGCGCACCTCTTCATGTGCATAAACTCTCAGTTTGATGAAATTTTGTAAACTACAACTATTGTTGCAGTTGTTGCAACTGCATAAACTCTAGGTGTGATGTTTTCCCTATTTAGGGAGGACGTTGGAGAAATTAAGCACACCTAGGAACTTGCCTAGGCAGGGTGAATCAATTCCCTAGACCATAGATCAAAATTTCACAAGTTGAAAAATTAGGGTTTCCTCATAAACCTTAGGTCTTGTTGCAGTTGTTGCAGATTTTGTGACATAACTCATCTTTGGCTCAACAATCCCTCTGGTAAGGTCTAAGACCCACATCTTGAAAAGTTATTTGTTATTTTACTTGTTCCGGGAAGGATGACTACCAATACCAAGCTTGATGAAAATATTGAAGGAGTCGATGACTTCCGAGCATGGAAGTACAAAGTAATGTTCATTCTAGAAGAGAATGACCTTGTAAGTTTTTTTGAAAACGATATTGAAGAGCCAGATGAAGATGAGGCCAAAGCCAAATATAAGAAGGATCTGATCAAAGAAAAGAGGATCATTGCCGAATCCATCAAGAACCACTTGATTCCTCATGTTTTAGCACTAAAAACCCCAAAGCAAATGATGAATTCCTTATCTTATCTGTTTGAAGGAAAAAAAATCAACATAAAATGACCTTGAGGACACAACTCAAGAATGTGAAGATGCAAAATTCAGAAATCATACAATCTTATTTCACAAGAGTGTCCTAGATTAAATAACAACTTGAAGCTATTGGAGACTCGATTGAAGAAGTTGAATTAACGATGACCACATTGAATGGTCTCCCAAATTCTTGGGAATCCTTCATCCAAGGAATATTCTCTAGAAGGAAGTTAACTAAGTTCAACAGATTGTGGGAAGATTGTACTCAAGAAGAAGAAAGATTAGAGGCAAGAAAATAAAAGATAGAAAGCAATGAAGATCAAGCACTAACAGATCACAGAAGAAAAGGAAAGAACAAAAAATAAGTTCACTCTCACAAAAGATTTCAGAATCCTCATAAAGGACAATATTCTCATAAGGATTTCTCAAGCTTCAGATGCTTCATTTTCCAGAAGATGGGACATATTGCAATTAATTATCCTCGAGCTAAAGACCAGAATAGAAATAGGAAGTTTAAAAGACATCATGCTCATTTCGCATGAGAAGATGAAATTGATCGGAAAAGAACAAAAGAAGATGATTAAGATGAAATATATCTTCTGTGATATTGGAATTAGTGCTTCTGAAGCACTTGATCCATATAAAGTGATATTAATAGCAATACATTTTTTCTTCCCACATTAAACTTCAAGAAGTAAAAGAGTTGGAGAATTTTTGTATCATGAGAGCCAAGTGCAAATTGTGAAGAAGTATCATTATCCATCTAGACATCATATAGATCAATCAAGCAGTCTGACAATGCATGCTCCAGGTATGCACCCTTCATAATTGATTTCATTTTTTTTTAAATTTTTATAACATTAGACTTTATGCACTTTTTTTTTTATGTTAGCTTGTTGGATCATTATCCCTAGTACGAGAATCCAACAAGATCTCATTTAAAATCAAGAAATAATTTATGTGCTTCAGGGTGGCATGTGTACCTATGGTTGGGTGACAATAATGTAATATTGTCTATGGTGAAACGAGCACATTAAAATTTAAATGTCCCTGGTACGGGAGCTCATCAGTGGCATGCATCAACATCATGTATGGCTCATAGTGTCTTGCAGTTTCCTGATGAGAAGACATGGTCAGTGGACAGTGAGGCCACCTTTACAGGAAGCATAATTCATTTGAAGTCTGACTCAATTTTTCATATTAATACTTGGTAACCAACACGGAGTATATCCTCTAGAGACTCTGAGGACATTGTAGACTTAGAGGAAGTCAAGACTCAGAGGTGTTGGATTTTCAATGAGCTATGGCTCATGTATCCTCTTTAAATTTTCTGTTTAATTTTACTTGAACCATAACTACTGCAACAAACCAAGATCACAAGAAGAATAACCATGCACAAGAACACAAGAAGTATCCTGGGAAACCCTTCTCAACAAGGGAAGAAAACCCAACCAATCCTTTGCTATATTCCTCAAGAGAAAGACCTCCCACACCATCACCAAACCTAGCACACAAGAGGGTGCTGTAATTCTCATAATTTCAGACCACAACTTCTGAAATCATGAGATGACACAATGATAAGTGTGTTTCCTCAATGGGGATTCACCTTTATTTATATAATACTTGTCACATCAAATGATGTGTCTATTGGCACAATAGGTCCGACATCAATAACTCAAAATATAATTAATAATTACCATATTAATTATCTTTTATATTAATTATCTTTTACATTAATTATCAATTAAATTAAGGTGGGGCCGACCTGTACCCTTTACATTACAATTAGGGTTACAAGTAGGTCTGACTCTTGAACAATATAGCAAGGGATATCATACACCCACTAGTGCTCAAACACTAGGGGCACATCTATAGGTATGTCCATATCTCTATCTCATTGTGTCTCACAGGAGAACCACACTCATTAGTGCTCAACCACTAGGATCACGTTCACCTATGCTCATCCACAGACACGTACAACTCAACAGATCTTCTTTCCCAGTGCATTACACATGAGAGTCATCTGGAGTTCATCATCTCAACTCTCTGCAGAGGAGGATAATACACCATCTTCATCGTTGTCTCATAACGATGCACCCAGATCATGGGAATTCACACGCTCACCTTGTGCTCAACCACATGAACGTCCAACTCAACATATCTCTTTTCTCACTGCGTTACACAGGAGAATCATCTGGATTTCTTCTCAACTCTCTGTAAGGAGGAGGCCATCACTACGTTCCATTTCTGTCTCAGATAGGAACCACACACCCAACTGGGCTCTCTCTCAGGTCGACTCAATCAGTCTGTGTCCTGGAGGATGTCTCACGTAACTGTAATCATCAAAACTCCCTCTAATCTAGGGAGACATTCTCCATCAGCCCAAGTCTCGCAAGGAAGTACTCGAACTTTGTCTTGGATGTAGTCATCAACACTCCCTCTCAACTAGAGAGGTATTCTTCACCAAGTCAATTTCTCATGGAAGTACTCAAACTTCGTACTGGCAAGCATTTTGGTGAAGATATTTGCAATGTGTTCATGTGTAGGAAGGTACTACATGTGTACTACTTTCCTCTACACCACGTCTTTGATATAATGATATTTTATCTCAACGTGTTTCGATCTATCATGAAACACCAGGTTCTCAAAGAGATTTACACACAGCTCTGGTTATCATCATATAATCCATCTCATGATCAAGTAAATCTATCAGAAGCTTGTGAAGCCACACTTCTTCAGACACTCAATGCTATATACTCTGCTTCTGTGGTACTCAAGGCCACAAAGTTTTGTTTCCTGCTGCACGAGGAAACCATGACAAACTTCATGGTAAAACAACAACCGAATGTGCTCTTCCGGTCCATTGTACTCTCTGCTCAATTTGTATTGGCATATACCTGCAAACTCAAGTTCACACTGGAAGAATATCTCAGGCCATATCCAACAGTGCCTCGTATATATCTCAATACATGCTTTACTGCTATCCAGTCAGTCTGTCTCAGCTGACTCATGGATTGACTAAGCACATTCACTGCATAGCATATATCAGGTCTGGTGTTAACCAGATACATCAATGATCCAATCAATTGTCGGTACACATGTGGATCAATCTCGTCTGAATCATCATCATTTATTTTTCATCAAATCCATCACCATTGGTGTAGACATGGATTTGCATTCTGTCATACTGAACTTATTTAATATCTCCACTGTATATTTTCCTTGACTTAGGAAAATATCATCAGTCCTTTGTTATACTTCTTGTCCCAAGAAGTAGAGCATCATACCTAGACCCTTCATCTCAAAATCATAAGTTGAGGCTTTCTTGTATCCAATAACACGACTTCCTGAATAAGTTATCAAAATCAGGCTCTCGTCACCAACAATGTAATAGTATAGGTTTGGATCAGGAACACTCTTGCTGAAACCCCAAACTCATCAAGAATCCATCTATCTGATGTAGTTTCCAACTCATGGATGGTAGTACAGATGGGAGTGTATCAGGCTACTGGATCAATATGTCCCATCATATTTCACTTCCTCTGCTTGTGAATATCCTATGACTACAAGTCTCGTTTTGTATTTCTCGACACTTTCATTAGCTCCATGTATTTCTACCTCTTGCAGAGTTTTTTAAGCCCATACAGGCCTTTTATGGCCTACTGCAAAGTCTCTGGTAATATCAACTGGAACAACTAGATCAACTGTATCAATGGATATCTCCGTCTGGACTGCTGAAGAGGAAGAAGATAATGCCTCTCTTTCTCAATTAGTTTTACTCCTTCTGAGTCAAATAACTCCCTTTAAAGTCTGTATCAATGGCTATCTCCCTCTGGACTGTTGAAGAAGAAGAATATAATGCCTCTCTTTCTCAATTAGTTTGACTACTTTTGAGTCAAGTGACTCCCTCTGAAGTCTGAAGTCTTGAAGGATAAGCATCTTCCTTTGTTGTTAACCTTCCCAAAACAAGAAAACAAACGAAAGGAAACAAGACAAGAATATCTCCTAGTGGAGATTCATGAGTACATCTCTAGAATCAAAACATTTTAAAGATTGTTGTCACAACTACAACACCTACTTATAATGTACCAACCTTAGAAATGTAGGTTATAGGCATGATAATTTAAAACAATCAAACATGGAGTCTTCACTTTCAGTGTGTTGTTCTTCTGAATGAGACTTTTTTGGCTCCATGATTGCACCAAGGGTTCCTTCCTCCTGCAAGTACCCTTATGACAATGATGCAAATAATATATATATATATAT
>ML781847.1:494756-522338 GCA_009831015.1 Picea engelmannii | reverse complement strand
TGTTTGATCTCAAGTTGGAGGAAACCTGTATCTTTTATGACAACCAGAGTTGCATAAAGTTGTCAGTGAACCCAGTGTGTCATGACAAGTCCAATTATATCGAGATCAAGTACCCTTATATCTGAGAGATGATATAGAAGGGTACAATAAAGCTCCATTATGTTCCTACCAACGAGAAGGTAGAAGACGTGTTGACTAAGCCTTTGTCGAGAGAGAAGTTCAAATACTTCAGAGACAATCTTAGTGTGGTCTAGAAGGATTTTCCGTCATGAGAGGGAGTGATGTGTTCCCCAGTAGCAGGAAGTGATGTGTTCCCCAGTAGCAGGAAGTGATGTGTTCTGATGTGTTCCCTAGTAGAGGGAAGTGATGAGATCCCCATTAGTGGGAGCTAATCCAATGCAGGTTGGTATGCTACCCTAGCGCAGGTTGGTACTCCAACGTGGGTTGGTACGCTACCCCATCGCAGGTTGGTACTCCAATGCAGACTGGTATGCTACCCCAACGCAGGTTGGTATGCTACTCCAACACATGATGGTATATTACCCTAATGCAGGTTGGTATGCTACTCCAACGAAGGCTGGTACACTACTCCAGTGAAAGTGCAGAACTTCCTATGAAATATAGTTCCATGATTGACAACAAGACAATGACCAAGTATGTAGAAGCAATGATGATGACTGTGACAAGAAGAATACTTCTTTGCTAAGAGGGATTATTGAAGTTTGAGTAGCTTCGAAAGATATCCTTACCAAGACAAACCCTAAATAATCTTATTATATTATATTTGTTAAGAAGGCCCTATTGTGCCTTGACAAGTAAAATGTAAATTAAAAGGATAAAGTGACAGGTCGGTCCAGACCTAATTTAGGAAGGCTAAACTAATATTTATAAGGGACGCTAGCACCTCATTTGAACACACTCACAACACAAGTTCCGTGGCTAAAGACGAAGTGCACACATCTTAGAGGAAGAAACTACTACAGTTAGGAGGTGACATTGTGAAGGTTCTTGTTGTATCTCTTGGATATATCTTGGTTAAGTGGTGCACTACTCTTCCCTAATCAAGGGTCTGAGGAGAATGTTCTTCTTTTTTAGCTCTCTCTTGGAGAGAGGCATTGTTCTTGGTTGGTGTATCTATATTAAGGAAGTTTGCTGGGTTTTTCCCCTTAGGGGGTTTTCCCAAGGTAAATCTTATGTATGTTGTGAATGTTATTCTTTCAGTGATCCTTTATATGCAGTTATTGTGCTAATGGTTTAATAGTAAAAGAACACTAATCTAGTTAACTTCTTAAGACAAAAACTGAACAATTTCAACTTGTGGCAACACTATTGTCTCTTATGGTGGTCATGTGTGATTTGCAACCTAGTCTGTGCTTTAGCTCCCACTTCAAGGTGGTTTTAGAGTCATTCATGGTATGGCAACTTGGATTTCAATTAGTTGGCTAGCTATTTGATGTATCCATGGAAGTGTGTCCTCCCCATAGACTTTGTTGATTGTACATGGGGGATCGTCTTGGTTTTGATTTGTTGGAAGACTAAAGGGGATTGTCTCGGTTGTGATTTTGAGCTTATGGAAGCTATGAATTTGGATTGCATAAAACTCTCTATGTAATATCATTTTTTAATAGAGTTTAAAATAATCTTTAAAAAAATGAATTGCCACAAGGGTACCTATTTGGTTATATTTTCCCGAGGATTTCACTTAGCCCCTATATTGTAACAATTAGAGTGAGGCTTCGCACTACCATAACAACAGATGAATCACCACCAAAAGGAGGGGTGGAGGGAATGGAGTTGCAATTATGTTGTTAAGGGTAATTGAGAACCCATGGGAGGAAGGGGAAGGAGGGCAAAGGAAGCCACTAAGTTAATTGATTAAATCTAATTTTAGTTAGCCTATGGTTGTGGGTTAATTTTAAATTAACTTTAGTTAGGTTTTCCATGTCTTTCAACAACTAGAAAGGAAATAAAGTGCTAGCAACCAAATTTGGTTGGCCTCTTGAAATATGTGTTTTAACTATTAAAATGAAAAGAAAACCAAACCTTATGTGAGAGAGGAAAGGGAAAGATGATAGATGAGGTGAAAACACTTATATGAAAAGCCAATAAGTGTTTATCCTCTCCCAATTATCTAAAATGTTAAATAGTTGAAACCATCTCCAAAACAATGTGATACCTACACTACTAAATTAACCGTACAAATAAACCAAAAACATTAACAAGTATGGAAGATGAGTTATACCTTCACATTAACTACTAAATTAACCATACAAATAAACGAAAAACATTAACCATACAAATAAACCAAAAACATTAACAAGTATGGAAGATGAGTTATACCCTCTTATTAACTACTAAATTAACCATACAAATAAACCAAAAACATTAACTAAGTATGGAAGATGAATTGTGCCGTCACTTATGAGGAGTACTCTCCCTGTAACCTTCCTTAAGGTGTTGATAACCTCCCTTAAGGATGAGCTAAGAGAACAATAGGAATGGAACCAGGAAACCATAAATCCTCCACCTCGAAGGAGATAGATGATCCAAGTAACCTAAAAAATAAAGGAGATGAGATGCCTTTGCCATATAGATTAATCTTCAACATATATAAATTGGAAACTACGTTAGAGATTGTTGATATGTTTTGATCCAAACCCAGTGATCATCTTCAAGAATCTAAGAGCTCAAACGATATGTTGATTGCTACCTCTAAACTCAATTTTGAGAAAAAAGGTTCTCAATAATTTCTAGCAACAATCAAGACAAGCACTTGGAGAATCACTGATTCAGTGGTGGCTGGACGCAATACCAATAATCTCTGTAGATTGCAACTCCCCATGTCAAAATACGGTTTTTAATGGCCCCGGCAATAAACCCCGGTTCGTATCAATTATTCACAACAGCGCCTCAGTCCACGCAGACCAGTCTTGCTCGGTGATCATCCCATCAATTAATCCATAAAACAACTTACAATTCTGCAATTCATTAAGTTAATGACATACCAGTCATGCTTCTGCAACAGCGCCATGCTAAACTATGCAATCTGGATCTAGATCCTAATTTCTCCTCCATTGAATTGTTGTTCTCAGCACCGCTCTGTTCAACAGTGAGGCCACTTGTGGGAAATGCTTCCATATACAGTGTGATTAACCAAGGATTCGCAATGGTGTGAGCCTGGGCCAAAACCGACAACAATCAATATGACTAATTTCTGTCCTCCTAAGTATGCTCTTCCTGTCTGAGCGAAACAACTGCACAATGCGTGGGGTTATTGTAGGGAAAGGCAGTATCGATGTTTCCGCAGAAAATTTAAACAATCCTCTGAAATGATATGATGGATCGTGCACTGAAAGACTGCGAGGGCATCTGGATCTCTCAATCTCTGGAATCACAGGTAATCTCTAATGATTTCAATCCATGAGAAATTCATAATGCTTAACGGATCTGACCTCTATGTTACAAGAAGGCAATTATGCAGATACGGATTCCAATTATGGTTTATGGAAGGCAGCTGATAATGGTTCAGATGAATTTGGACACTAAATTGTAACAAAGCAAATTTTCTGGAAGACTTTTATGCAGGGCGGTCTTTTGATGGATGAAGACACTTTAATGCAAGCTTTGCATTTTTTTCTAGAAAGCACAGATCCAGCAAGTCATGCATAAAATAGAAAAACAAGACACCGCCCTTTCCCTATTCTATATATCTATCTCATACGCAAGAAATCTTCTTAAAAAAAATTATTTAGTAAAACAAATTTACTTCTGCATATTTAACAAACTATTGAACTATGACCTTTTTATTGCCATTATGTCTTCAAAGAAATGTAGATCTGCTTTCTAGCTTGCTTGACTTGACCTGACCTTTGTATGCAGATATACCATGCTGAGAATGACCGATCATACTATGTTAAGAATACCTCTAAATCAAGATCGATGAGTGTCTTAATAACTCTAATACCATGTTAAGAATATCTATATCTCTATATTGACTTGACCTTTGCATGCAGATATACCATCTATCTCTAGATCTCATGAATATTTCTATATTAACTTGATTATTGACTTGATCTTTGTATGTAGATATACCATGTTGAGAATGACTGATCTTACCATGTTAAGAATACCTCTAAATCAAGATTTGAGTATCTTAATAACTCTAATATCATTTATATTGACTTGACCTTTGTATGCATATATACCATACTAAGAATGGCCGATCTTAACATGTTAAGAATACCTCTAAATCAAAATCTAAGTATCTTAATAACTCTAATATCATGTTAAGAATATCTCTATCTCTAGATCTCATGAATATATCTATATCTAGATCTCAGTGACAATTCATTAATAAATAATGACAACACCTTATTAGTGGATAAGGAAAACAACTCAAAAGATGTAGTCTATAACTTTGTAATTGTTTAGGGACTCAAGAATATGTATGCAGATATACCATGTTGAGAATGACCGATCTTACCATGTTAAGAATACCTCTAAATCAATATCTGAGTATCTTAATAACTCTAATATCATTTATATTGACTTGACCTTTGTATGCAAGAATGACCGATCTTACCATGTTAAGAATACCTCTAAATCAAGATCTGAGTATCTTAATAACTCTAATATCATGTTAAGAATATCTATATCTCTAGATCTCATGAATATCTCTATATCTCAGTGGCAATTCATTAATAAATAATGACAACACCTTATTAGTGGATAAGGAAAACAACTCAAAGGACTTAGTCTATAACTTTGTAATTGTTTAGGGACTCAAGAATATCTCTATATCTAGATCTTAGTGACAATTCATTAGTAAACAATGACAACACCTTATTAGTGGATAAGGAAAACAACTCAAAGGATGTGGTCTATAACTTTCTAATTGTTTAGGGCCTTATAGTCTAACAAGTATGTAGTAAAGATCTAAATGTTTTACTTAGTTTTCTTCTTAAATGTTCAAGATTTAAATTCATTAGTAAATAACGACAACACCTTATCAACGGATAAGGACAACAACTCAAAATATGTTAAGAATATCTCTATATCTAGATCTGAGTGACAATTCATTAGTAAATAATGGCAACACCTTATCAATGGATAAGGAAAACAACTCAAAAGATGTGGTCTATAACTTTGTAATTGTTTACAGACTTAGAGTCTAACAAGTATGTAGTAAAGATCTCAATGTTTTTCTTAGTTTTCTTTCTGCATCTCCGTTTAAATGTTCAATATTTAAATTCATTACTAAATAATGACAACACCTTATCAATGGATAAGGACAACAACTCAAGAGATGTGGTCTATAACTTTGTAATTGTTTAGGGACTTAGAGTCTAACAAGTATGTAGTAAAGATATCAATGTTTTGCTTAGTTTTCTTCCTGCATCTTCGTTTAAATGTTCTAGATTTAATTTAATCTCCATTCTCTCTCTCTCTCTCTCTCTCTCTCTCTCTCTCTCTCTTTCCTTTTCGTGTAATGCTCCACTTTAGTTATGATTTTTGCATTTCCTAGGTAGATTGACTAATGTTGTAGGATGCTCCACTACTGTTGATTTTTAATATCTATCATGGCTGATATCATCACTATGTTCCTTAAATATCACCTCCATCGATCTTCTAGTTTCTTCAATATAAAGATTTCCCACAAGAATAAAGAAAATTTTAACACTTGAGATAGTGAGATTTGGAACCTAAAATAGGAAAAAATAAAGGTTACTTATAAAAAAAAGGGAATGATATAAAGGCATCAAGGAAATGAAAAACTAATTGTTGGGAAAAAACCTTCATTCATGTATCCTTGTCCATGACCTTGACGAGATAAATGCGAGTTTAATAGGTAATGCATGGTTTTTTTCCGTAAAGGATGGTTTTGTTTAATGGGTTAG
The DNA here is from genome assembly GCA_009831015.1 of Picea engelmannii. Lineage (NCBI taxonomy): Eukaryota > Viridiplantae > Streptophyta > Pinopsida > Pinales > Pinaceae > Picea > Picea engelmannii. Next base: position 516,441 of record ML781847.1, on the reverse strand, counting down.
TCCAATGTGTTGTAGATAGTTGTGGCTCACACTAATCATCCTTTGCATCAAGGGCAACAACCAGAGAAAGAAAGGGGGAGATCAAATTTGACTAAGTAAGTTTTTGTGTGTGCCCTTAAACAAATTTGATACAGACACCTCTAACAAATTAAGGGATCAAATCTAAGCAGAGATGACATGGTTGGTTTAATTAGTAAAATAATGCTTAAGTGAGGAACCCAAAAATCCCACCAAGGGAAAAATTATGATCGAGGCACATAGGTTAAGGACCTCATCTAAGTACTAGACATCAAATTAGGGGAAGCCACCTTGATATGTCTAGACCTAGGCAAGGGGATACACAAAGAGAACTAACCATCACACATGAATTGTCACATAAAGTGGGAGGCCTCATGTCATCCATGGGAATTTGGTACATGTGAGTGTCGGGAAGCTACCCTATATGTCTAGACTTGGGAAAGGGGATACACAAAGAGAACTAATTATCACATATGAACTATCACACAAAGTGGGATGCATCATGTCATCTGTGGGAATTTGGTACATGCTACCCCCAATAGGGGATGGGTCTATGATGAGGACCAAGTGTAAAATCTATACACTAGAATCCCTACGGAAACACAAGCACACGTACAAGCACAATCCATAAGGGGCAAATATGGCATTAAGGATACTTTTAAACTTTGGTAAGGACAATATCTACATTCTCCTTTTTACACCAATATATTATTTCATTAGTAAAATATAATTATATTAATATAAGTTTTGCTACTTTCATGTAGGTTAAAATTTTTCTCCTAGACTTAACTTAAATATAATTATATTAATATAAGTTTTGCTACTTTCATGTAGGTTAAAATTTTTCTCCTAGACTTAACTTTCTCAATTGTATTTTGCTCATTTTTATTTATATATTATTATAAAAATTATATAATGCCTCATTTCAATTATGATGTACCATCTCGACATTTCAATACCCTAATGTGAACCATTTATAAATTGGTAAATATTAAAATGATGTAAACCTTTTCAAAATAAGTTTGATATGATGTTCTCTTTTGTCATAGGTAAATATTAAAATGATGTGAATCTTATCAAAATAAATTTGATATGTTGTACCCTTTTGCCATTTCAATATCCTAATGTGAACAATTTATCAATTGGTAAATATTAAAATGATGTCATCCTTCTCAAAGTAAGTTTGATATGATGTAGCCTCTTTGAATGTGGTAAATATCCTAATGTGAACAATTTAGGAATTGGTAAATATTAAAATGATGTCAACCTTTTCAAACCAAGTTTATATGATGTATCCTCTTTGATACTTTATGAATGTGGTAAATATGAAAATTATGTGAACCTTGTTGAGGTGCTTTTATATGATGTAAAACAAGTGTAAATATTATAAGGCATATGTAATACCATTCCTAATTGGAAAAGGCTTTATTAAGAAGATGTTAAGGTGGACATGGATGTTATATTTTCTAAGTTGATAAAAAGATGGAAATGTATATAAGAATGTTATTTTTTTAAGTTGGAAAAAAATGAAGACATAAATATATATGATGATGAAAATATTATGTAAATAAACATAATATTTTTAAATTGAAAAAAAATGAAAACATATAAATATGTATGATAATGAAAATATTATGTAAATAAACATAATATCAGTGTATTGAGAAAATTTTAAAATTTTATATTTTATGTTAGGTGAATAGGAATGTTATATTTTCTAAGTTGATAAAGGGTAAAAGGTGTTCACAAGAATTATATATATATAAAAGAGTTGAGAAAATATAAAGACTTGTATATAGATATGATGAAACTTTCATATAAATAATATACGTGTATATAGAAAATTTTAAAAATTTGTATTTTAAATATAAAACAATGAATGATTTTTTTAAATATTAATTATAATATGTTTAATAATACAAATTTTTAAAAATTTATATAGTTTTTTTTTTAAATTGATAATTTTAAAATAAAATTTGAATAAATTATTTTTTTAATATAGAAAATTAATTTAATAACAAATTTTAATTCCTAATTTTCTCTTTAAAATATTTCAGATTTAACCGGGTGAATAACCCATCTGACTTCACCTCTTGAATAGAAAGCAAAAAACTTCTTGAATAAAAAGTAAGTAGCCTCGTATTAAAACGAGTAGCTTGAGAATGAAATGCTTTGAGAAATAAAATGACACCTTAAATTTATGCATATTTAATGTTCACTTATCCCCTGGTATAAAGTGCAAAGGGTTAAAGTGGAAGAGTGGTTTCTCATGAACAATGTTACAATATTTTCATGGATACATAAAAGAGCCATTGGAACAAACTGCCTATTAGAGATTAAAATATTTAAAATATATGAAGAGGGTGTAGCACATATTTATTTTAGATTTTAAATTGGTTAAATGATATTTTACTATTTGTAAATGTTAATTTATTATTGTCTAGAGGAATAAAAGTATTAATTTAATGATATAATTTTTATTTAGTTGGTTTTAGTAAAGATTGGCTTTTAACAAATATGTTTTTTAATAATTTGAAAATTTTAAGTTTATTATTTTCAAATAATATGAAAAAATTATGATGGTTTAGAATAGATATAATGCAACAACATTAATAAGTTTATAATTTATTAATAGTTTAAAATATAAACATAATGTTTAAAAAATCATCATGACATGAAATAAAAATAGTTAAAGACAATTATTGCAACATTAAATGTTAAATAAGTATTGAGCATTACAACTACAATGCTACATGTCTTTTAGGTTGTGATTCTAATACATTATTTATGTTCTTTTTCATATTATAAATATCTATCTTTGTTTGCAAATAAAACCTATTTTAGATACCTTTTATTATGCACTTTCCGGCACATAGATTCTAGTCATAATTGGAGGTTAGGGTTTTGGAGTTGATGGGCATTGATTGATATACTGCTCTGTTGATCCTTTTGAGGGGTAGAAAATATGGGTCTCCACGGGGTTGTGTAGTAGGTCTTCAATTCTTCTCTAGGAGATCAAGGCTATATTCACCAGGGTCCATTTTTCATGCCTTGTTAACCTTGGCTTTGGGAGAAAATGTGGTTTCACCAGTGATAGTACAGTTTCCTCGTGGATGGGACTAGTCTCATTATTGTACACTTCCATCATTAGTAGATCCCAAGGGGGTTTCATTGGTTGAAGCTTCACTGTGTTAGGTGGGATTACTAGAAGAAGTAAAGACTCCCTTTATTGAGTCAGGCTCATTGTCATACTCTTGATCCTTCCATTTGTTTGAGATTCCCATTGCTCATACTTCCTATGTTATGCTAGGCATAGACAATTCTCTTATTTAGCAATTAGGGTGTTATGGTAGTGGCTTGCATAAGGTTTGTTCTAACCCCAAAAATGTTCATGGCTTGAGGGAATCAACATGAAATATTGGTTTAGCTTTGGTGGGGATTAATCCTTGTTTATCCTATCTTACTTGTGTTGCTTAGTCCCATTAAGTAAAGAACATAGTGGTCAATGTGCCTAGGTTTTTTGTTTCTCCATTACCGAAACACTTGGTGTGGATATTGTGGTTGTGCATAGAGGATAGAGTTTCCAATATATTGATGATAGTTAGTAGAGTTAGGGTCTAATGGATCTTATGCAATATTGAGGTTGAACAAGCATCAATGAGATGGTTTAGTGGATGGTTGGTTGTTTCTAGTGAAACACTAGCAAGGGAAAAAAAAAAAGGAAACAGGTTAGGCCAAGGTCATCACTTATTAAACTGGTCTTGCTTGATGACATTCAAATGCATGAGGTAGTAGACTTGGTGACAAAAGATTAAGTAGGACAATTCTGATGTCATAGGATGGGTGAGTCTAATATTAATACTTGGTTGGCATACATGTGGGTGCATGTGTTAGGTTACATGTCAAAGTTCTTTATGCTTGTTTGAGGCTAGATGGGATTTATTTTTCATTCAGAGGAGGACTTGAGGAAGACCTTTAATGCTTGTTCGAAGTGAGGCTCATTTATGTTGTTCCTCAAATAATGTAGTCCATTATTTAATGCTCAAACTGAAACAATGGACGTAAAACTTCTATGGGTAAAACTCCTAGGCCTCCTTTTTGAGTTTTGGTCATATGAGGTGTTCAAGAAAATTAGGAAAATGTTGGGTACCTTCTTTAAGGCTGATAAGAGTTATTTGGACACCGACAACATGTTCATATCTCACATTCTCGTGGGAGCGGATATGAGGGAAGGTCTAACGGTAGATATGGAATTACAAGGAGGTAATTTCCCTTTTACCTAGATCTTAGATTATCATGGAGTCCCCTTCAAAAGTGTGAGATGCCATTTGTATGAGCATTTGGACCAAGATTGTGAATCACCTTTCCAAAGAAAGTCCTAGGAGAAGGATACGAGAATATTGTTTGAGGATAAGAGTGGTGATTTTGTTTCTCTTGGTGGTGAAGAAAATATTTGATATCTAAAGGGGTATGTGGTGGAACTTGTTCCTATCACAAGTTTGAGAGTGAAGATAAAGTGAAAAATGCATTGCCTAATCTTGCTCCAAATGGGAGAGTTAGTTTGGAGGTGACAATATACCTTTTGATTGGTGGAAGATTGGGCACTAAATCCTCTCCATAGTATGATCAGTTGAATCCAGCTCATAGATCACTTGGTGAAGGTATGACTTTGAAAGACTTAGTTCCATTATCTAGTTTTTTTCCTATGTTCAAAGGGTTTGGGGTTGGGTTTGTTTCTTTTGGTGGTATGGTAAGGGTTTTTTTGGCTGTGAAGGTATTCCCAAGGTAGGTAGTGAGGGGGGGGTTGTTCATTTCAAATTGTTATTTGTATTCTAGGTGTTGAGTTGAGTCTCGTTTGTGATGGTTCTTCCCCTATTCAAGAAAATAGGTCTCAACCTTCTATTTCAACCTCCCTACTTGATCCAGAATGGATCATTATATTGTTTTTCATCTATATCAATCCTTTATGAGTGGAAAAACTTGGAGGAATAAACTTACAGGGCCATTTTAGTGGTAGGTCCCAGTTTGGAAAATTGGGGTCTGAAACCTTCCATAGCCATTTTGAGGCACTAAATGGCATTATTTGGGGTTCTAATGTTTGAAACTTGTTCCCACGCCATTGATGGTGTTATACACTTTGAGACCTTTCCAACGGTGAAAACCGTTCATCAATTGGAGTTCGTATGCAAAAGTTATGCCTCCCACAGGTTGACCTATCGTGTTGACCACTATGGTACAAAAGGATGCCACATCATCCCCCATTACTCATGTATGGGGCTAGTCGTATATGTAATTTCTAGAATATTCTATGTATCATATATATGTATTAGTGTATGTATCATATGTATTAATGTTTTACAATTTTAATTGGTATTGAATTTTGTTTACTGTATCTAACAATTATTGTTGTAATCTCATTTATTTTTCATAAATGTCGTCAAGGCATTAATGGGCTTCAACGAGGAATGAAAACATACCCTATACAATTCAACAAATTTCCCTACTATGATCACCTACAAATAGCTCATTTGTTTGATACAATGCATATCGGGAAGAATGTAACAAAAACATTATGGTGAATCTTAGATGGAAGGAGCGACAAAGAAAAAAATGGCAAAATTTGCAGTGACATTCAAGAAGCCAATCATGCAATGAAAAATGTGATTAATTCAAATAGCGATCGACATCGAGATAGTATTCCATGGTTATTTACAGAGCAACAAAGCAATGTTGTAAAAGAGGTCATTAGAAAAATTAAATTTCCCACGTGACTTGCTTCAAACATAAATAATATCTTAACGAAGAAAGGTGAATTTGGTGGGGTAAAAAATCATGACTAACATACCTTCATTAAGGTAATTATTTTGTTATATTTCTATATTGGTATACATCTTTTTGGTATTTTTTGTTTACTTTTTTGTTACAATATGTTCTACCCCTAATGTTTATAATGATTTTTTTTTTACAGTATGTTCTACCTCTATCTCTTCTAGACAACTTTAACAACAACATAAAACAAGTCATATATGATCTTGGAAAATACATGAGGTAAGTAACGATTTATATGAAAATTGTTCATTGTAGAACTTGTTCACATGTATTTTATTTGCAATGTATATACTTAAACTTGTCATTTTCTTGCGTCATGCGTAGGTGGTTTTCATCTAAAGAAGTCCATAAAGAAGATATAAAGTATTGGAGGAGAGAACTTCCTCACCTAGTGTGTGAAATGAAAAATTACCTACCTCTGACATTTTTCAATGCACAAGAATACTACCTCATACACCATGTTGAGGAGATTAAAATGTGTGGACTTGTACACACAAGGTCAATGTGGACAATGGAGAGGCATTTGGAATCATTGAAAGCCTTTATTAGACAAAGATCATGTCCTTAGGGTTCTATGGTGGAGGGCTATATGGTATATCAATCCTTGGTGTATATTAGTCAATATCTTCCTAAATTAGCAACAAATATGAATGTGCCTTTCATTTGGGATGTTAACTCCATCAATAAATTTGAAGGGGAGGTCATGTTGGGGAAAGGTAGAATGAGGAAAGTGAAAGGTAATTAGATTGTAGAGATCTACAATACTTTTGTTTATTCATTTTTATCTATATCATACCTATTTAATTTTTATTCTTCCATCAATTATTAAGCTTCACCATGGTACCTAATTATTGATGAATTGTTATTTTTCCATATAGCTGGTCGAGAGTGGGATGCACTACATTTATACATTGCAAACAATCTTGATTGGATGAAGGTATGGATAGAATGAAGTATACAATGTTATGGTAGGTTATGGGAAGGGGTTGCTACATTGGTTAAAGAGGCTCATTGTAATCAATATACCAATCTTACATAGAGGGAAATTGATGTAGCATATGGTTTAAATGATAAACAAGAAAGCATATTCGCCCACATTTTTACTTATTTTCCATTATATTAATGTATGTGGTCTATTATTTTCTTAAAACATTTATTAATTATAAATATGTTAATTAATTGACAACGTATTTTTTACAGGTTAGGCACAATGCAGTTGAAACACCACAAGGGTATGTGGTGCAATGGCCATAAATTTCGCATCAAAAAGTTGGATGACAAGAAAAAAACCTTTGATTGTGGCATAATGCAGTATTTTAGGTCACTAAAGTTTCTTCTAGAAGTGTCTAGCATCTAAAGGTATATGAAAATATATACTATGGGTATTTGAATGATATACTTGAATGTGACTTTAAATCCTTTAAATTAGTCATGTTCGAGGTCAAATGGTACAGGTTACAGATGAATGAACATGATGTATGAAAGAATTTTTATTAAGCATGATAATGGATTTACCATGGTTAATACATGGACGCTTGAGTCGAGTACTGAGCTTTATGTTATTCCAAGCCTATGTGAGAAGGTCTTTTACTCAGATGTTCTAGGTAAAGCATGATTTATCATCTTGTAGAATTTTTCTATAGGACTATTACAATTCCTGTATAACTGTTACATTTCATGTCGAAAATTTCTGTAGGACAATTTTAGTTGAAGTTTCTTTCATTTCTTATTTATATTTTCACGAGGCTAACATTTTTTAATAAGATAACAATAGGGCATGGTATTGGATCAAGGGTTATATGCAATTAGATTCATTTCTTTCACGCAATAGGTTTATTTCCTTTCATGCAACATAACACCTTTTCTTGCAAGCAAGTTTAGTTTCTCCTTATAGTTCAGTTTGTTTTTCATGCATTTATATTAGTTCTTCTTTCTTTCATATATATTAACTGATTTCAATTTGGTGTGATTCCAGTCATGTAAGTAGATTAAGTTTTATTCATGCAATTTGTTCAGATTCCTTGCACATGTTATAATCATATTTCATGCATTAAGCCCCTTGACCAATTTTAGACCTAGGTTGTTGTCAGTGCACTCTGCATATACCTTTCACAACATCTCTAAATTTTGTATGAGCCCTGGGTTGACAAATAAAGTAACAAGCTAAGGAAGTAGTAACATTATTTTTGTTATTCCAAGGCTCACCACTTTTTGCATCGTTGTCAAGGAGGTGCTTAAATATTTCACATCATTTCATTTTATTTTCTTTTTTCAGTGACTTGGAGGAGTAGAAACGATAAGACACAAAGAAAACATCACTATGGAATTTGTGTAGTGTAAAATCTTGAGTGCATTAATTACAAGTGAGTATCTACAAATCCTTTTCATGTTCTTTGCATTTTAGAAATATATGAAAAAAGAAAAAAAAATAGTTTCATTTCCTTTGTTGTTCATGAATGAATCGACCTAGAGATAAGAAAGTAAATTTTTTACGCAAAACCCCCACCCCAAAAACAGGTCCAAGTAATCTAGAAGTTGGTTGTGAGACACTTGAAAGTTTCTTGAAAAAAGAAGCAAGATAATTTGAAAATCTCTCAGAAGAAGGTCAATATTCCTCCCACCACACAATGGTTGGTGAAGAAGATATGGTAGAAGTTTTTGAGTTTCCAATATCAGAAACCAATTGAGAAATTGAAATGAAAAACATTAATCATGTTTCCTTACCTCACTTCCATGGTCTTGTTTTAGAAGATCTAGACACCTTTTTGTTTGAGTTTGCAGTTATATGTAGTACTTTATGATTATACTACAGATGAACAAAATATCAAGTTCTTTCCCTCTACTATAAAGGATTCAACTCTAAGATGGTTCAAGAGCATGGAAGGAAGAAACATCACAAGCTGGGACCAAATGAAGAACACCTTCGGTGAAAAGTACAGGGATTGTTGTAGAGTAAGGGATACAATAGATGAGATATTCATAATGACTCAAGGACCTAATGAATATTTAAAATACTTTGAAGAGAGATTCCAATTGAGTTATAAAAGTTTCCACAACTGCACTTTGGATGAAGATTCACTTAAGCTTGTCTTACTTATAGGAGTAAGAGAAGATATCATGGAAACATTGAGTCTCTTATCAAATGAAGATATTTACTAGATAGATTATGACGATATCAATCAAATATTCAAGAATCATTCTAGATCCTCAAGGAAGAAAGGTAGAAATGGTAAAGAATAGTAACACAATCTTCTAACCCTACAATTCTTATAAAAAATGAGATAGGAGGATTATTAGAAGATTTGAAAACTGATATTTTGCATTCATTATCTATGCAAATGGATAATTTGTAGATAAATAATAAATAGGAGGAAACATAAAAGGAATTAGCTATACATTTCCCTAGATGCACCAAAAGGCATCCTAGGAATGAATGTCCCCTTGGCCTTATAGATGTTTGTGGTGTTTGTGAGGAAGCTCATGCAACTGAAAATTTTCCTTCTTTTCCAGGATCAGAAGCTACATTCCAATGACCAGAAGAGAGTGTAGAGTCAATATGCTTCATCAATAAGAGACGACCTAGAACACCAAGACCCTTCCAAAAAGGTATGAGCTACAATCCTTCTCAACATTTTGGTGCATATAATACACAAATTACTTCTCAGCCTTGGTATAATCCTAAACAATCTCCATGGAAAGTTCCAAATCAATGGCAGTACCAAGGACAACCTATTCCTTCTCCATATCAATCATTCCCTAGTTTGCCACAAGACAAATATCCTCACTAGAATCATCCTCCACAAGGATGGAGGCCTAAAAAATTTCAACAACTAACATTGATGCCTCCTCCTCCTCCTCATCTCAATAACATTATTCAGAATGGTGTTCCTCCTAAACAACCACAATTACCTGCTCAATCTTTCCCCAATCCAAATAATAAGCAGATTCAACATGTGTATAAAAATGAAGCCACATATTAGACTTACTCCTTAGATGTACAAGAAAGCAACCTTAGATCACAAAAATTATTACAAGAACCTTCGAATCCCATGAAGGATTCACAGCTTGAAAATATGATGTCATCTTACCATAGCCTCAAGTCCCACCTTATCCTGAAAGGTTGAACGTTAGTAAATCCTATACATTTGAAGAAAATGAACTCTTAGGAGAACTCAAAAACTTATGTGTGAAGATACCTCTCCTATAACATATTAAGGATGTACCTATTTATAACAGGTTCATCAAATAAGAATGCATCAAAATACTAGGGATAAAGAAAAAGGACACCCTTACAATCAATGTTATAGGACATTTAGTTGATCTCATGCTTGGAAGAATAATTGTTCCTAAATATTTGGATCCAGGAAGTCCTTTAGTAAATGTGCACATTAACAAAATATTGATCCAAAAAACTCTCATATATTTAGGGGATTCTATAAATGATATGACAAGAGATACCATGTTGAGATTAAACATTCATGGATCCCTAAGAGATATAATCACTTTGCTTCAAATTGCAGATAGATCCACATTAAAGCCCAAGGGAATGTTGGAAGACATAATGCTCTCTATTGATTCTTGGGGAATATTCCACTGGCTTATTGGTCCTCCAAAGCAAATCTAAATTCAATGGGTATCCTCTTATCTTGGGAATACCTTGGCTGTCCATAGTAAATGCATACATCAACTGTAGGGTTGGGAACATGGCCGTTACTAATGGGTAGTCTAAAAAACAACTTGTTCTTTATCCCCCTTCCCAACCATTAATGACATAAAATCTTCCAATATGGGTGTAAGAAGAAGAATAATACCATTTCCAGACTAATTCCTATCCTATATACACAATTAGTACAACCTTGGCTAGCAATAAAATTGATGAAGACACCTTTATTTAAAATTTCCTATAAAACAAATACCTTGCTGATGTGAGAATAGAAGGCATAAATGATGAATATGAATCTGAAAAATTAGCTGATAAGAAAAGAGAATTATGGGAAAAAATGTTCACATTTGAAACTGATAATCACACTGTCAAAACTATAGAAATCATCACTTCAAAAACACTGAAAAATCAACATAAAATTTACTGATAAATAAGAACATAAATTACTAGTTGTGCTGAAAAGAAATATTGTATAATTTCCATGGGATTAAAAAGATATAAAGGGCATCCACCCCTCCATTTGTACTCATCATATTTACATCAAGGAATATTGCAAACCTATTAGGAATCCTCAAAGAAGGATGAAACCTACATTAAAAGACATTGTCAAACAAGAATTGCAGAAACTGTTAGATGTTGGTTTCATTTATCCGATCTCAGATAGTGAATGGGTCTCCCCTTTGGTTATTGTTCTTAAAAATAATGGGAAGTGGAGGATATGTCTTGATTATAGGGAACCGAACAAATCTACAAGAAAATATCATTTCACTCTACCCGTCATTGACCAAGTTTTAGATGTCTTAGCTAGAAAGGAATATTTCTCATTCCTAGATGGACTCAATGGATATAACTATTAGTAATTAGACCACAAAGAAATAAAATAATGAAAAAATAAAACACAGAAGAGCATAATAAAAACATAGACATAGATATATATAGTTCTCCCAATATGGGCTACATCCATGGAGAAATTTTCAGTCCTTCCTTATTATCCAACAAATGAAGGGATACAACCTACATCACACTCATTGTAACTTCCTCTTCCTCTTTTCACAGTATCCTATCTCATAATACGATATTATCTCACATATCCAGCCGCAATACAATTCTCTCATACAAAAAGAGGATTTCCTTCTTGGGAGAAAACCCTAACATGACTTCTATCGTCAGATCTGCAACCTTATAATGAATGATCCATATTGACTACTAAATTACAATATTTTACAAGGAAAATTTCTCAAAACTTTCTTCTGGGGATCTACCTTTGAACCCTCAGATGGAGCCTCACTAGCCTCCATATCCCTTAGACCCCCTTTATTCAGAGGCCAACCCCTGAACCACCGACAAAAAGTGGGTAGTCTTAACTACATATGAGTCATGAAGATAATCAATATCCACAACCAACAATATCCAGATTCATATCAGTCCTGAGGACCAAGACAAGAAAACCTTTACCTGCCCCTAGGGCACATTTGCTTACAAAGTCCCTCCCATTTGGCCTATGTAATGTCCCAACTACATTTCATAGAGCTACACTTAACATATTCTCAGATCTTATCCATGACAAAGTGGAAAAATATATGGCTGAATTCACTTTTTATGGAAACTCGTTTGATGAAGCATTTGATAATATTGATAAAGTTATCCAGAGGTGTGAAGAAATGAACCTCTCTTGAAGCCATGATAAGTGAAATATTCTAATGAATGGGGAAATTGTGCTAGGACACCACTTGTCCTCTAGAGGGATTGAAGTAGACAAAAACAAAATAAGGATTATCACACTTCTACCTATCCCTCTTAAAAAAAAGATGTTAGAATTTTTCTTGGACATGCAGGTTATTACAATATATTTATCGAAGACTTCAGTAAAATATCCTCTCCTATTTTTACCTTGTTATCCAAATATATAGACTACCGTTGGACTTTACATTGTCAAGAAGCATTTGAAACTATCAAGGAAAGACTCACAACAACTCATGTTCTATAGGGTCCTAATTGGACTCTTCCTTTCCATATTCATATTGATGCTTCAGAAAAATCAATAGGAGTAGTTTTGGGACAGACTGAGAATAAGAAGCCTTATGCAATCTATTTCATAAGAAAAAACTTGTTTGGTGCAGAGCTAAACTACACTGTCACTGAAAAATAATTTCTAGCAACAGTCCATGATCTTAACAAGTTTAGACATTATGTTACAGGATTTCAAGTTTGTGTACACGCTTATCATGCTTCCATTAGATATTTAATGAATAAACCTGACATTAAGAGTAGAATAATCTGGTGGCTTTTATTGTTACAACAATTTGATCTATCCATTCTTGAAAAACCTGAAAAGAATAATGTTGTTGCAGATTTCTTATCTAGGTTAACAACTCCTACAAAAGGAGGCATGCTAGATGCCCATTTCCCAGATGAGCACCTTTTTTCAATATCAACACAAACCCCCTAGTTTGTTGAGATAGCCAACTATTTGACAACATGGAGGTTTCCTCAATATTTTTCCTACTAGGAAAGGTGAAAAATTGTTAGAAAGAGTACAACATATACTTGGGTGCGAGGATATCTGTTCAAACTTGGGCCATATCAGGTTCTAAGAATATGCATAAGAGAAGATGAAGTACATGATATCCTCCATGCCTGACATGATGAACCATGTTGAGGATGATATGCAACAAAGAGGACAACCTACAAGATCTTACAAGCTTGTTACTATTGGCCAACATTACACAAAGATGCTCAACAATATGCCTCTCACTGTGATGAGTGTCAAATGATGGGGAAGCTTACCAAGAGAAATGAAATGCTCTTACAACCACAAATATCACTGGAACCCTTTAACAAATGGGGTATGGACTTTGTAGGTGATCCGAAATGATCTTTTTAAATGACTTGGTTAAATATGTTGCATGGACAATTTTACCAGTTAAGACTTAATAAGAAAGAGAAGAATCTTAAGAATAGAGTTTTCAACACATACGAAGTAAAAAAAAAACCATAAGCAGATTCAAGACACCAAAAGTTGATAATGGAGTTCGACAACCTTCCCTACGTCTCCAGACCTTTGTCTCAGTGTGGGAGGCTTCTTTATTAATCTTCAATGATCAAAATATACATCAATTTGTTCTCTGACTGACACAACAATGTTTTTCTCTCTCTCAGGATCTCAACGCAATAGGAGACATTGAAAAAGGTGGAGTAGAACTCCCATAAATGGCCTCCAAAGCTCAACTACTCTTGATCTAGAATTGGATCCAGGAGCCAGATAGGGCTCAGAAAGGCCTAAAACTAAAAGTGCTCAGAATCTCTTCAAAACAGATGTGTACATAGGCCTCGATGTTACGAACCCAACACAACTTGAATGTGCTCAAACATACGTCGTATGACTAAGATATCCCGATCTGTTCATTTTGCCAAACAAGCAAAAAATTGATGTTTGTATAGTCTATATAGTGCCACGTGGCAGCTGACTGTACAGGCCGTACGACCGTACAACTGACGTGGTAGTATATGTGGTGTTGACATGGACAAGTGTGCTGACTGGGCATACAGAATGATGAGGTTTCAGACAGTTGGACCAATAAGAGTGTGACACATGTCACCACTGCAAGGGTGACACATGGCACATCTGTACGACAGACGTGGCAAGGCCGTACAACACGTGGCAGGGTCGTACAAAACATGGAAGGTACAGTGGAAGACACCTGGACAAATCAAGCATTGACACATGGCATCGGTTTGGGTGAGTGGTGAAGTGCCACGTGGCCCAGACATGGGATGCCACGCGACATCCATTCATTGGACATATGTTTTTGGAAAAATTGGTTTTGGAGTCTACCGAGTTCAAATAGTGGAACTCCATGGGCACCAAGATTTCGCGTAGGTTGGGCTACGAGCCCGCCTACCTGGTGGGTCTTAACCACTTATGGCATAGTTTATATTTGAATTTAAACTATGGTTCAGTCGGTGGAGGATAGGGCTGGGGTTAGGCTCTATCCCCCAGCGCGTACCATGTGCCATTGTAATATGAATGTTGGAGGGTGCATATGTATTGGCATGGGTATGTGGTAGGACAACCCATGGTTCCAACACTCGACACATATGACCACGATACCATATGACCGCGGTTCCACAATTGCAAAACAATTAGTGCAAAGATAAGGGGGTTAGACCCGGTCAGTCGGGATAGCCCGCCGACCAGGGGCTAACAGAATGGATGCATGGAGCTATAAGCCCGAGGCCACATGGCTCGGTGCATAGGACCAGGAGTCGAGATAGTAGGGGGCCAGCGTGCCAGTAGGGTTAGGGCCACATGGAAGGCGCCTATGTTCCCAAGAGCCAATGAATAGGAGGTTGCGCCCTATTTATTTTCCCAAGTGGGTTTTAAAAGTATATTGTATGATTTTAATGGATTTTTTAGCTAGATTGAGGGGATTTAATCCATTTTTGGAGGATATTGGGCCCTTTTTGAGGCCACATCTTGGGGGGAAGTTGGGAGATGGTTACCAAATTTAGGCCTATATAAACCAGAGATTATTGAATCCAAAAGGGAGGTTCAGAGCAGGTTTATGATGCATAAATCTTGAGCCAAAGCCATTGTCATGCAGGGAAGATATTGAGGAGCACACCTTTGCAGGCCATTTCTGGGAGCTTCGTTCATCTGATTTGTGTGCCGTCAGTTTTGATGGGTTCCAGAGATATGGTAGAACATGACTAGGTCATTGTTGTAATCCATTGGCACTTTTATTATGTACTTGAAAATATTTGAAGAGAAATAAGAAATCCAATTGAGACATAGGCCCAGAGATGTAGTCGAGATTGCCGAAATCTGTTATCACATTGGTGTTTATGGTTTGCCGTCTTCATGCTTATGTTCAAATATGTATAATTCTTAATGGATGATATGTTTTCCTCTTTCGTTAGTTTCCTAAATGGTTAATTAACACATACAAGATAACTCAACCATTGTCGTTTAAAATATCTTTTCGGATCAAGTGGTATAAGAGCTAGTTGACGGTTGGATTTTGAGTTTGCATGTTTACCAAGGAAAGGCTCATATTAGTGGAAGAAATGGAATCTAAAGAGGGACTTTCTCAAGATGAGAAGGGTATGTGAAAAACTCTCTTTTCCATGTCCGAGATGGTGAAAGTGTTGTATGAAGACTACTTGGAACGAAAGAGGTCGGTTCAAGAGAAATCTTCAAAGAACAACAAATGCAAAGAAGGATTGAAGGAATTGCCTTCTACATATATTTCAAAAAACACCTTTGAGGTATGCAGTGAAGGTCATTCATCAATTTTTCATTGTTCCCATCAAGATGGGTTTGGTGCATTTGAAAAACATACAAGAGGTATAGGTTTGAAATTGCTAACCAAGATGGGTTATGAAGGAAAGGGCCTTGGAAATAAGGGCCAAGGTATCGTTAATCCCATAGAGGTTGTGGAAATACCTCGGTATTTAGGATTGGGATATGGCAAAGAGGAGATTGGAGCATCCTCCAAGATGGGTTCCAAAACATAGGAAGCAAGTAATGCTTCAAATAACCAACCTAAGTCATTGTGGGAACACTTCAGAAAAGGTGATGGTGTATCACTCCATGATTGTGATAGTGAATGAAAATCATCTCCAAAGAAAAGTGAAGATCAACAAGAGAGGTATAGTGGTCATGATTTTTCCAATTCTCTTTTTGATTATAAAAAACATAATCATGTAATCCGAAACTTGTGGAATATGTATCCTTGTACTTTTTGTCATTCAACTAAGCATTGTGTTGCCAAGTGTTGGAGGAGACAATATTTGTACATGAAGTTTATGTCGAACAGGAAGGAGACACGACATAAAGACTCAACTCCATAATGGAAGAAAGAGAAGGGAAAACAAGTATGGATGCCTAAAAATCATTGCACTTATTGCAACAGGGGTGGACGTCAAAAGGCTAATTGTTGGAAGCTTAATTCAGAGCTTCATCCAAAGAAGGACAAAAGGATTCTGCATGTACTCATGAAGGAAGAGGAATTACCAGAAAAGAAAGAGGAACACCATGAAGGAAATAAAATAGTCACTTGGTTTTTCCAGAAGTGGATGTCACATATTCATTGTATTTTGCCTCCATTAATGTAATCACACATGTTGAAATGATGACCTGTTATAACATCATTTTTGTAAAACATAGTGTTTTTTTTTTGTCCTTATGAGTATGTAATCATTAAGGTCCATTTTGTAACCTTTTGGAGGACCAAAAGGTCTTTAGTGGGGAGGTGTGATCCAGGAGCCAGATAGGGCTCATAAAGGCCTAAAAATCAAAGTCCTTAGAATCTCTTCAAAATAGACGTGTGCATAGGCCTCGACGTTACAAAACCAACACAACTTTAATGAGCTCAAACGAATGTGGTATGACCAAGATATCATGATATGTTCATTTTGCCAAACATGTAAAAATTTGATGACTGTACAATCCGTACAGTTCCACGTGGAAGTTGACTGTACAGACCGGATGGACATACAATTGACATGGTAGTATATGTGGCACTGACATGGACAAGTGTGCTGACTAGGCATACAAACTGATGACGTGTCATACAGTTGGACCAATCAGAGTGTGACACATGTCACCACTGCAAGGGTGACACGTGGCACGTCCATACGGAAGACGTGGCAGGGCCGTATGACATGTGGAAGGTACAGTGGGAGGATCGTACAACACATGGCATGTACAGTGGAAGACACCTAGGCAAACATCTGGACGAATCGAGTGCTGTCACATGGCATTGGTTTGGGTGAGTGGTGAGGTGCCACATGGCTTAGAAATGGGCTGCCATGTGGCACCCATTCATTAGATAGATGTTTTTGAAAAAATTGGTTTTGGAGTCCACCAGGTTCGAACCGTGGATCTCCATGGGTGCGAATCCTGCCTACCTGGTGGGTCTTAACCACTTATGGCATAGTTTATATTTGAATTTAAACTATGGTTCAATCGACGGAGGACAGGGCTGGGGATAGGCCCTAGCCTCCAACGCGTACCAGGTGCTGTTGTAATATGACTGTTGGTGGGTGCATATGTATTGGCGCAGGTATGTGGTAGGACAAACCAGGGTTCCAACACTCGACACATATGACCATGATACCATATGACCCCGGTTCCACAACTGCAAAATGATTAGCGCAGAGATAAGGGGGTTAGCCCTGGTTGGTCGGGCTAGCCTGCCGACCAGGCCCTAATGAAATGGATGCGTGGAGCTATAAGCCCGAGGCCACATGACTTGGTGCACATGACAGGGAGCTGAGATAACAGGGGGCCAACACGCCAGCAGGGTCAGGGCCACATGGAAGATGCCCATGTGCCCAGGAGCCAATGAATAGGGGGCTGCGCCCTATTTATTTTCACAAGTGGGTTTTAAAACTATATTGTATGATTTTAATGGATTTTTTAGCCAGATTGAGGGGATTTAATCCATTTTGGAGGATCTTGGGCCCTTTTTGAGGCCAGATCTTGGGGGGAAGTTGGGAGATGGTTACCAACTTCAGGTCTATATAAACCAGGGCTTCTTGAAGCCAAAAGGGAGGTTCAGATAAGGTTTATGCTGCATAAATCTTGAGCCAAAGCCATTGTCATGTAGGGAAGCTATTGAGGAGCGCACCTTTGCGGGCCATTTTTGGGAGCTTCATTCATCCGATTTGGGTACCATCAGTTTTGATGGGTTCCAGAGATCTGGTAGAACACAACCAATTCATTGTTGTAATCCATTGGCACTTTCATGATTTACTTGAAAATATTTGAAGAGAAATAATAAATCTGAATGAGACATAGGCCCGAAGATGTAGGCGAGATTGCCGAACTCCGTTATCACATTGGTGTTTATGGTTTGCTATCTTCATGCTTATGTTCAGATTTGTATAATTCTTAATGAATGATATGTTTTTCTCTTTCATTATTCCTCTTTCATTAGTTTCCTAAATGGTGAATTAGCACATGCAAGATAACTCAACCATTGTCGTTTAAAAGATCCATTTAGATCAACTCTCCTAGCTTCCTTGCATAAAAATGGCTTGGAATTCACATATTCTTCATCATTCTCTTGTTATGAACTTGTTATCCATGGAAAAAAGGGTGGATTTAAATATAATTTGAGTTGGGGATTAGATCCCAACTTCTCCCTAATATTTGGCCTCAATCTGGGCTCCAAATCCTCAAAAAATGGGAAAAATCCAATTAAAAAGGAATAATATATATTAAAAAATATTAATATATAGTTTAAAACCCACTTAGCACCTAAATTAGGTGCCCTCTCCTTTTCCTTCGCCCCCTGGTCATACGGGAATCCATGTAGCTGAGCGCTAGGCCTCCAATAACGCCACTCCCCTAAACATCTGACTCCTGGTCACGTGGGTTGCGATTTGTCCAGTGTTGGAAGCAGTCCCCTGGCGCTTAGCCCCTGGTCTTTGCTCCTAGTCATACGTGCGTTGCTCGGTAGCTTAGGCCAATTGATGGGGCACTTATCCTTAATATTCAACGCATATCATAATAAAAATAATATTTTCCACTTACATTAACAAGTAATAAGTGCACCCGAGTGGCTAACACATGGAGGTTAGGTCGTTCCGCCCAGGAGGTCCGCTGTTCGAACCCTAGGGAGGCGTAATTTTTTTTTAACCGACCCTTATTGGCCTTATCTAGGTTGCCACATGGCACCACTGTATTGGGCCACGTGTCACCCTGTGACTAGTTCGTACTGCTGACTCATCTGTCCAGTCACCTGCCAATCAGCCTGAACAATGAGCACCCCTGCCACATGTCACACCCGAAGGAAGCCACCTGTCTTCTAGCTCAGGACTGTTCTACCATGTGTTCAACTCTTAGTCTACCACTTGTCAATCCATACTGCCACATGTCATGCTGTCACTGGGCCACATGTCACTTCCGCATAGTGCCATGTGTCAAATTGTTAGCAGTCCAAATCACCCCTGAAAATGACAAATATGGCTGACACATGGCACATCCTGGTGCTACCACGTGTCATGATGACATCATCATGATGTACTTATGACATCAGTAGTATAGCCTTTCATTGTTGACTTTGACCTTTGACTTTTTTTTTTCTGTTTGGAGAAAACTTCAAAATGCGATATCTTTCACATATGAAGTCCATTTTCGAAAAAGAATATACTGCTGGAATCAACACAAAGAGCACTACGCGATGGTGATGGTTTCATCTGAATCCAAGAATTTTGAATTTTTGGCCTTTTGGATTAGTAGGGACAATTGATCCACCTTAAGGGCATAATAAGTAAATACCAGTATGTATTGATTACTTGACCAAGTGGAAAGAAGTGAAGGAAATGAAGGATTCTATAGAGAAAAGAGTGGTTGAATTCCTCCAAGAGATCATATTATCAAGATTTCTATATCCGAGAGAAATAGTCACAGATCAAGGGGCTTAGTTTACATCAAGGTTCATTAATCAAATTGTGAAACAACATTATATTCACCACAAAAAATCAAAACCCTATCATCCATAATAAAATGGAAAAGATGAAGTCACCAACAGATAATTGGAAAATATCCTCACCAAGACAGTAAGCATGAAAAATAAGGATTGGTCAAAGAAGCTCCTAGAAGTAGTATGGGCATACGATATCACATGGAAGTCTACCACATGGATTACATCTTATGAAATAGTCTATGGTAAGAATGCCATGCTCCCTGTTGATTTTGAATACCTTAATTTGAGAACAACATCTAAAATAGAAATGGATATCTCATCAACACAGTAAGAGAGATTGAATCATATGAATTCCCTATATGAATACAATATGCAATCACTCTTCAACACTGAAGTGGTACAACTGCAAAGGGAATTTTTGCATGAAAATAACATCAAGCATAGTAAATTCAAGGAAGGAGACTGGGCCCTGTTGTTTGATCCAAGATTCAGGGAATTTAAAGGAAAAATTATGACCAGGTGGCTAGGGCCATATATAATTGAGAAGTGTCATGAAAATGGTTCAGTTTAAATCAGAACCATGGATGAAGAAGGAAATCCCTTGTTACTGAATGGATTTAGGCTCAATATGTACAATAAGGCTTTGATAAGGGAGGAATTTACAATCATAGTGAAAGGACAAAATTTGGATGTGATTGATAGTAGAGATGCTTTAAATCCATCCAAATAATAAGGAGTGATACAATAATATAACAAAAAATGAATAAAATTCTTAGAAAAAAACCTCACTAAGGTGTCTAGGATAGGTCTCTTTTTGAAATCCTCCACGGAGGTGGTATCAGACCTGAGAAATTCAATTTTCTTCATTAGGAAACCTCCTAGAGGCTTGATGAGGCAGGACACTGGTGCAAACCAACAATGACACCCTTGTCTTGAAGAAAAAAAGAGAAAAAAAAGAAAGAAAATAAAAATAAAAATTATATAATATTGTTTCTATTTTGCAGGTACCAAGGCACCCCATCTCAACAAGAATATGCACAAGAAGAAAAGTATTAGCAAAAATCAGTACTTACAAGAATTCCAAATCACCTACATCAATAAAAGAGGAACAAGTATTTCAGAAAGTTTTCTGCACATTTAATCATCATTTCCATAAATATCACTTTCCATACTATCATACATTAGGACAAAATAAACAATCCTTTCTCCCATCCACTGATTTACATTTTTCATTTTCCCAAATTTCATTTTTTTTCCTCCTTCCCAAGTAAAAATGACCTACAGGTAACTTACAGGATATCCTATAGGAAAACATAAAATTTCTACAGGGTCATCTTCAATAAAAGTTAGAGTCAAATTTTCATCAACGTAATGATTTTGCAACAACATAAACATTATCTCATCTCTCCAAAAGAAAAAGAAAACCACATCAAAATTATCTCATCTTCTGAATTGTTTGCAAGAAATCCTACAAGATCCCCTGCTTCCTATAGGAAAAATTACAACAATAGGAAAAAGTTACAACATAGGATTTTAATCAATTCAGAGAGATTAAACAATGAAAAGAATTATGAAAATCATCTTCCAGCAGAGGATTTCAATCAATTCAAAGAGATTCCACAATGAAAAGAATTATCAAAATCATCTTGCAAAAGATCAAGATTTTAATCAATTCAAAGAGATTCCACAATGAAAAGAATTATTAGAATTCATCACTTTCTCCTTCCTATAAGATCCT
>ML781847.1:430730-488160 GCA_009831015.1 Picea engelmannii | reverse complement strand
ACAATTCTGATGTCATAGGATGGGTGAGTCTAATATTAATACTTGGTTGGCATACATGTGGGTGCATGTGTTAGGTTACATGTCAAAGTTCTTTATGCTTGTTTGAGGCTAGATGGGATTTATTTTTCATTCAGAGGAGGACTTGAGGAAGACCTTTAATGCTTGTTCGAAGTGAGGCTCATTTATGTTGTTCCTCAAATAATGTAGTCCATTATTTAATGCTCAAACTGAAACAATGGACGTAAAACTTCTATGGGTAAAACTCCTAGGCCTCCTTTTTGAGTTTTGGTCATATGAGGTGTTCAAGAAAATTAGGAAAATGTTGGGTACCTTCTTTAAGGCTGATAAGAGTTATTTGGACACCGACAACATGTTCATATCTCACATTCTCGTGGGAGCGGATATGAGGGAAGGTCTAACGGTAGATATGGAATTACAAGGAGGTAATTTCCCTTTTACCTAGATCTTAGATTATCATGGAGTCCCCTTCAAAAGTGTGAGATGCCATTTGTATGAGCATTTGGACCAAGATTGTGAATCACCTTTCCAAAGAAAGTCCTAGGAGAAGGATACGAGAATATTGTTTGAGGATAAGAGTGGTGATTTTGTTTCTCTTGGTGGTGAAGAAAATATTTGATATCTAAAGGGGTATGTGGTGGAACTTGTTCCTATCACAAGTTTGAGAGTGAAGATAAAGTGAAAAATGCATTGCCTAATCTTGCTCCAAATGGGAGAGTTAGTTTGGAGGTGACAATATACCTTTTGATTGGTGGAAGATTGGGCACTAAATCCTCTCCATAGTATGATCAGTTGAATCCAGCTCATAGATCACTTGGTGAAGGTATGACTTTGAAAGACTTAGTTCCATTATCTAGTTTTTTTCCTATGTTCAAAGGGTTTGGGGTTGGGTTTGTTTCTTTTGGTGGTATGGTAAGGGTTTTTTTGGCTGTGAAGGTATTCCCAAGGTAGGTAGTGAGGGGGGGGTTGTTCATTTCAAATTGTTATTTGTATTCTAGGTGTTGAGTTGAGTCTCGTTTGTGATGGTTCTTCCCCTATTCAAGAAAATAGGTCTCAACCTTCTATTTCAACCTCCCTACTTGATCCAGAATGGATCATTATATTGTTTTTCATCTATATCAATCCTTTATGAGTGGAAAAACTTGGAGGAATAAACTTACAGGGCCATTTTAGTGGTAGGTCCCAGTTTGGAAAATTGGGGTCTGAAACCTTCCATAGCCATTTTGAGGCACTAAATGGCATTATTTGGGGTTCTAATGTTTGAAACTTGTTCCCACGCCATTGATGGTGTTATACACTTTGAGACCTTTCCAACGGTGAAAACCGTTCATCAATTGGAGTTCGTATGCAAAAGTTATGCCTCCCACAGGTTGACCTATCGTGTTGACCACTATGGTACAAAAGGATGCCACATCATCCCCCATTACTCATGTATGGGGCTAGTCGTATATGTAATTTCTAGAATATTCTATGTATCATATATATGTATTAGTGTATGTATCATATGTATTAATGTTTTACAATTTTAATTGGTATTGAATTTTGTTTACTGTATCTAACAATTATTGTTGTAATCTCATTTATTTTTCATAAATGTCGTCAAGGCATTAATGGGCTTCAACGAGGAATGAAAACATACCCTATACAATTCAACAAATTTCCCTACTATGATCACCTACAAATAGCTCATTTGTTTGATACAATGCATATCGGGAAGAATGTAACAAAAACATTATGGTGAATCTTAGATGGAAGGAGCGACAAAGAAAAAAATGGCAAAATTTGCAGTGACATTCAAGAAGCCAATCATGCAATGAAAAATGTGATTAATTCAAATAGCGATCGACATCGAGATAGTATTCCATGGTTATTTACAGAGCAACAAAGCAATGTTGTAAAAGAGGTCATTAGAAAAATTAAATTTCCCACGTGACTTGCTTCAAACATAAATAATATCTTAACGAAGAAAGGTGAATTTGGTGGGGTAAAAAATCATGACTAACATACCTTCATTAAGGTAATTATTTTGTTATATTTCTATATTGGTATACATCTTTTTGGTATTTTTTGTTTACTTTTTTGTTACAATATGTTCTACCCCTAATGTTTATAATGATTTTTTTTTTACAGTATGTTCTACCTCTATCTCTTCTAGACAACTTTAACAACAACATAAAACAAGTCATATATGATCTTGGAAAATACATGAGGTAAGTAACGATTTATATGAAAATTGTTCATTGTAGAACTTGTTCACATGTATTTTATTTGCAATGTATATACTTAAACTTGTCATTTTCTTGCGTCATGCGTAGGTGGTTTTCATCTAAAGAAGTCCATAAAGAAGATATAAAGTATTGGAGGAGAGAACTTCCTCACCTAGTGTGTGAAATGAAAAATTACCTACCTCTGACATTTTTCAATGCACAAGAATACTACCTCATACACCATGTTGAGGAGATTAAAATGTGTGGACTTGTACACACAAGGTCAATGTGGACAATGGAGAGGCATTTGGAATCATTGAAAGCCTTTATTAGACAAAGATCATGTCCTTAGGGTTCTATGGTGGAGGGCTATATGGTATATCAATCCTTGGTGTATATTAGTCAATATCTTCCTAAATTAGCAACAAATATGAATGTGCCTTTCATTTGGGATGTTAACTCCATCAATAAATTTGAAGGGGAGGTCATGTTGGGGAAAGGTAGAATGAGGAAAGTGAAAGGTAATTAGATTGTAGAGATCTACAATACTTTTGTTTATTCATTTTTATCTATATCATACCTATTTAATTTTTATTCTTCCATCAATTATTAAGCTTCACCATGGTACCTAATTATTGATGAATTGTTATTTTTCCATATAGCTGGTCGAGAGTGGGATGCACTACATTTATACATTGCAAACAATCTTGATTGGATGAAGGTATGGATAGAATGAAGTATACAATGTTATGGTAGGTTATGGGAAGGGGTTGCTACATTGGTTAAAGAGGCTCATTGTAATCAATATACCAATCTTACATAGAGGGAAATTGATGTAGCATATGGTTTAAATGATAAACAAGAAAGCATATTCGCCCACATTTTTACTTATTTTCCATTATATTAATGTATGTGGTCTATTATTTTCTTAAAACATTTATTAATTATAAATATGTTAATTAATTGACAACGTATTTTTTACAGGTTAGGCACAATGCAGTTGAAACACCACAAGGGTATGTGGTGCAATGGCCATAAATTTCGCATCAAAAAGTTGGATGACAAGAAAAAAACCTTTGATTGTGGCATAATGCAGTATTTTAGGTCACTAAAGTTTCTTCTAGAAGTGTCTAGCATCTAAAGGTATATGAAAATATATACTATGGGTATTTGAATGATATACTTGAATGTGACTTTAAATCCTTTAAATTAGTCATGTTCGAGGTCAAATGGTACAGGTTACAGATGAATGAACATGATGTATGAAAGAATTTTTATTAAGCATGATAATGGATTTACCATGGTTAATACATGGACGCTTGAGTCGAGTACTGAGCTTTATGTTATTCCAAGCCTATGTGAGAAGGTCTTTTACTCAGATGTTCTAGGTAAAGCATGATTTATCATCTTGTAGAATTTTTCTATAGGACTATTACAATTCCTGTATAACTGTTACATTTCATGTCGAAAATTTCTGTAGGACAATTTTAGTTGAAGTTTCTTTCATTTCTTATTTATATTTTCACGAGGCTAACATTTTTTAATAAGATAACAATAGGGCATGGTATTGGATCAAGGGTTATATGCAATTAGATTCATTTCTTTCACGCAATAGGTTTATTTCCTTTCATGCAACATAACACCTTTTCTTGCAAGCAAGTTTAGTTTCTCCTTATAGTTCAGTTTGTTTTTCATGCATTTATATTAGTTCTTCTTTCTTTCATATATATTAACTGATTTCAATTTGGTGTGATTCCAGTCATGTAAGTAGATTAAGTTTTATTCATGCAATTTGTTCAGATTCCTTGCACATGTTATAATCATATTTCATGCATTAAGCCCCTTGACCAATTTTAGACCTAGGTTGTTGTCAGTGCACTCTGCATATACCTTTCACAACATCTCTAAATTTTGTATGAGCCCTGGGTTGACAAATAAAGTAACAAGCTAAGGAAGTAGTAACATTATTTTTGTTATTCCAAGGCTCACCACTTTTTGCATCGTTGTCAAGGAGGTGCTTAAATATTTCACATCATTTCATTTTATTTTCTTTTTTCAGTGACTTGGAGGAGTAGAAACGATAAGACACAAAGAAAACATCACTATGGAATTTGTGTAGTGTAAAATCTTGAGTGCATTAATTACAAGTGAGTATCTACAAATCCTTTTCATGTTCTTTGCATTTTAGAAATATATGAAAAAAGAAAAAAAAATAGTTTCATTTCCTTTGTTGTTCATGAATGAATCGACCTAGAGATAAGAAAGTAAATTTTTTACGCAAAACCCCCACCCCAAAAACAGGTCCAAGTAATCTAGAAGTTGGTTGTGAGACACTTGAAAGTTTCTTGAAAAAAGAAGCAAGATAATTTGAAAATCTCTCAGAAGAAGGTCAATATTCCTCCCACCACACAATGGTTGGTGAAGAAGATATGGTAGAAGTTTTTGAGTTTCCAATATCAGAAACCAATTGAGAAATTGAAATGAAAAACATTAATCATGTTTCCTTACCTCACTTCCATGGTCTTGTTTTAGAAGATCTAGACACCTTTTTGTTTGAGTTTGCAGTTATATGTAGTACTTTATGATTATACTACAGATGAACAAAATATCAAGTTCTTTCCCTCTACTATAAAGGATTCAACTCTAAGATGGTTCAAGAGCATGGAAGGAAGAAACATCACAAGCTGGGACCAAATGAAGAACACCTTCGGTGAAAAGTACAGGGATTGTTGTAGAGTAAGGGATACAATAGATGAGATATTCATAATGACTCAAGGACCTAATGAATATTTAAAATACTTTGAAGAGAGATTCCAATTGAGTTATAAAAGTTTCCACAACTGCACTTTGGATGAAGATTCACTTAAGCTTGTCTTACTTATAGGAGTAAGAGAAGATATCATGGAAACATTGAGTCTCTTATCAAATGAAGATATTTACTAGATAGATTATGACGATATCAATCAAATATTCAAGAATCATTCTAGATCCTCAAGGAAGAAAGGTAGAAATGGTAAAGAATAGTAACACAATCTTCTAACCCTACAATTCTTATAAAAAATGAGATAGGAGGATTATTAGAAGATTTGAAAACTGATATTTTGCATTCATTATCTATGCAAATGGATAATTTGTAGATAAATAATAAATAGGAGGAAACATAAAAGGAATTAGCTATACATTTCCCTAGATGCACCAAAAGGCATCCTAGGAATGAATGTCCCCTTGGCCTTATAGATGTTTGTGGTGTTTGTGAGGAAGCTCATGCAACTGAAAATTTTCCTTCTTTTCCAGGATCAGAAGCTACATTCCAATGACCAGAAGAGAGTGTAGAGTCAATATGCTTCATCAATAAGAGACGACCTAGAACACCAAGACCCTTCCAAAAAGGTATGAGCTACAATCCTTCTCAACATTTTGGTGCATATAATACACAAATTACTTCTCAGCCTTGGTATAATCCTAAACAATCTCCATGGAAAGTTCCAAATCAATGGCAGTACCAAGGACAACCTATTCCTTCTCCATATCAATCATTCCCTAGTTTGCCACAAGACAAATATCCTCACTAGAATCATCCTCCACAAGGATGGAGGCCTAAAAAATTTCAACAACTAACATTGATGCCTCCTCCTCCTCCTCATCTCAATAACATTATTCAGAATGGTGTTCCTCCTAAACAACCACAATTACCTGCTCAATCTTTCCCCAATCCAAATAATAAGCAGATTCAACATGTGTATAAAAATGAAGCCACATATTAGACTTACTCCTTAGATGTACAAGAAAGCAACCTTAGATCACAAAAATTATTACAAGAACCTTCGAATCCCATGAAGGATTCACAGCTTGAAAATATGATGTCATCTTACCATAGCCTCAAGTCCCACCTTATCCTGAAAGGTTGAACGTTAGTAAATCCTATACATTTGAAGAAAATGAACTCTTAGGAGAACTCAAAAACTTATGTGTGAAGATACCTCTCCTATAACATATTAAGGATGTACCTATTTATAACAGGTTCATCAAATAAGAATGCATCAAAATACTAGGGATAAAGAAAAAGGACACCCTTACAATCAATGTTATAGGACATTTAGTTGATCTCATGCTTGGAAGAATAATTGTTCCTAAATATTTGGATCCAGGAAGTCCTTTAGTAAATGTGCACATTAACAAAATATTGATCCAAAAAACTCTCATATATTTAGGGGATTCTATAAATGATATGACAAGAGATACCATGTTGAGATTAAACATTCATGGATCCCTAAGAGATATAATCACTTTGCTTCAAATTGCAGATAGATCCACATTAAAGCCCAAGGGAATGTTGGAAGACATAATGCTCTCTATTGATTCTTGGGGAATATTCCACTGGCTTATTGGTCCTCCAAAGCAAATCTAAATTCAATGGGTATCCTCTTATCTTGGGAATACCTTGGCTGTCCATAGTAAATGCATACATCAACTGTAGGGTTGGGAACATGGCCGTTACTAATGGGTAGTCTAAAAAACAACTTGTTCTTTATCCCCCTTCCCAACCATTAATGACATAAAATCTTCCAATATGGGTGTAAGAAGAAGAATAATACCATTTCCAGACTAATTCCTATCCTATATACACAATTAGTACAACCTTGGCTAGCAATAAAATTGATGAAGACACCTTTATTTAAAATTTCCTATAAAACAAATACCTTGCTGATGTGAGAATAGAAGGCATAAATGATGAATATGAATCTGAAAAATTAGCTGATAAGAAAAGAGAATTATGGGAAAAAATGTTCACATTTGAAACTGATAATCACACTGTCAAAACTATAGAAATCATCACTTCAAAAACACTGAAAAATCAACATAAAATTTACTGATAAATAAGAACATAAATTACTAGTTGTGCTGAAAAGAAATATTGTATAATTTCCATGGGATTAAAAAGATATAAAGGGCATCCACCCCTCCATTTGTACTCATCATATTTACATCAAGGAATATTGCAAACCTATTAGGAATCCTCAAAGAAGGATGAAACCTACATTAAAAGACATTGTCAAACAAGAATTGCAGAAACTGTTAGATGTTGGTTTCATTTATCCGATCTCAGATAGTGAATGGGTCTCCCCTTTGGTTATTGTTCTTAAAAATAATGGGAAGTGGAGGATATGTCTTGATTATAGGGAACCGAACAAATCTACAAGAAAATATCATTTCACTCTACCCGTCATTGACCAAGTTTTAGATGTCTTAGCTAGAAAGGAATATTTCTCATTCCTAGATGGACTCAATGGATATAACTATTAGTAATTAGACCACAAAGAAATAAAATAATGAAAAAATAAAACACAGAAGAGCATAATAAAAACATAGACATAGATATATATAGTTCTCCCAATATGGGCTACATCCATGGAGAAATTTTCAGTCCTTCCTTATTATCCAACAAATGAAGGGATACAACCTACATCACACTCATTGTAACTTCCTCTTCCTCTTTTCACAGTATCCTATCTCATAATACGATATTATCTCACATATCCAGCCGCAATACAATTCTCTCATACAAAAAGAGGATTTCCTTCTTGGGAGAAAACCCTAACATGACTTCTATCGTCAGATCTGCAACCTTATAATGAATGATCCATATTGACTACTAAATTACAATATTTTACAAGGAAAATTTCTCAAAACTTTCTTCTGGGGATCTACCTTTGAACCCTCAGATGGAGCCTCACTAGCCTCCATATCCCTTAGACCCCCTTTATTCAGAGGCCAACCCCTGAACCACCGACAAAAAGTGGGTAGTCTTAACTACATATGAGTCATGAAGATAATCAATATCCACAACCAACAATATCCAGATTCATATCAGTCCTGAGGACCAAGACAAGAAAACCTTTACCTGCCCCTAGGGCACATTTGCTTACAAAGTCCCTCCCATTTGGCCTATGTAATGTCCCAACTACATTTCATAGAGCTACACTTAACATATTCTCAGATCTTATCCATGACAAAGTGGAAAAATATATGGCTGAATTCACTTTTTATGGAAACTCGTTTGATGAAGCATTTGATAATATTGATAAAGTTATCCAGAGGTGTGAAGAAATGAACCTCTCTTGAAGCCATGATAAGTGAAATATTCTAATGAATGGGGAAATTGTGCTAGGACACCACTTGTCCTCTAGAGGGATTGAAGTAGACAAAAACAAAATAAGGATTATCACACTTCTACCTATCCCTCTTAAAAAAAAGATGTTAGAATTTTTCTTGGACATGCAGGTTATTACAATATATTTATCGAAGACTTCAGTAAAATATCCTCTCCTATTTTTACCTTGTTATCCAAATATATAGACTACCGTTGGACTTTACATTGTCAAGAAGCATTTGAAACTATCAAGGAAAGACTCACAACAACTCATGTTCTATAGGGTCCTAATTGGACTCTTCCTTTCCATATTCATATTGATGCTTCAGAAAAATCAATAGGAGTAGTTTTGGGACAGACTGAGAATAAGAAGCCTTATGCAATCTATTTCATAAGAAAAAACTTGTTTGGTGCAGAGCTAAACTACACTGTCACTGAAAAATAATTTCTAGCAACAGTCCATGATCTTAACAAGTTTAGACATTATGTTACAGGATTTCAAGTTTGTGTACACGCTTATCATGCTTCCATTAGATATTTAATGAATAAACCTGACATTAAGAGTAGAATAATCTGGTGGCTTTTATTGTTACAACAATTTGATCTATCCATTCTTGAAAAACCTGAAAAGAATAATGTTGTTGCAGATTTCTTATCTAGGTTAACAACTCCTACAAAAGGAGGCATGCTAGATGCCCATTTCCCAGATGAGCACCTTTTTTCAATATCAACACAAACCCCCTAGTTTGTTGAGATAGCCAACTATTTGACAACATGGAGGTTTCCTCAATATTTTTCCTACTAGGAAAGGTGAAAAATTGTTAGAAAGAGTACAACATATACTTGGGTGCGAGGATATCTGTTCAAACTTGGGCCATATCAGGTTCTAAGAATATGCATAAGAGAAGATGAAGTACATGATATCCTCCATGCCTGACATGATGAACCATGTTGAGGATGATATGCAACAAAGAGGACAACCTACAAGATCTTACAAGCTTGTTACTATTGGCCAACATTACACAAAGATGCTCAACAATATGCCTCTCACTGTGATGAGTGTCAAATGATGGGGAAGCTTACCAAGAGAAATGAAATGCTCTTACAACCACAAATATCACTGGAACCCTTTAACAAATGGGGTATGGACTTTGTAGGTGATCCGAAATGATCTTTTTAAATGACTTGGTTAAATATGTTGCATGGACAATTTTACCAGTTAAGACTTAATAAGAAAGAGAAGAATCTTAAGAATAGAGTTTTCAACACATACGAAGTAAAAAAAAAACCATAAGCAGATTCAAGACACCAAAAGTTGATAATGGAGTTCGACAACCTTCCCTACGTCTCCAGACCTTTGTCTCAGTGTGGGAGGCTTCTTTATTAATCTTCAATGATCAAAATATACATCAATTTGTTCTCTGACTGACACAACAATGTTTTTCTCTCTCTCAGGATCTCAACGCAATAGGAGACATTGAAAAAGGTGGAGTAGAACTCCCATAAATGGCCTCCAAAGCTCAACTACTCTTGATCTAGAATTGGATCCAGGAGCCAGATAGGGCTCAGAAAGGCCTAAAACTAAAAGTGCTCAGAATCTCTTCAAAACAGATGTGTACATAGGCCTCGATGTTACGAACCCAACACAACTTGAATGTGCTCAAACATACGTCGTATGACTAAGATATCCCGATCTGTTCATTTTGCCAAACAAGCAAAAAATTGATGTTTGTATAGTCTATATAGTGCCACGTGGCAGCTGACTGTACAGGCCGTACGACCGTACAACTGACGTGGTAGTATATGTGGTGTTGACATGGACAAGTGTGCTGACTGGGCATACAGAATGATGAGGTTTCAGACAGTTGGACCAATAAGAGTGTGACACATGTCACCACTGCAAGGGTGACACATGGCACATCTGTACGACAGACGTGGCAAGGCCGTACAACACGTGGCAGGGTCGTACAAAACATGGAAGGTACAGTGGAAGACACCTGGACAAATCAAGCATTGACACATGGCATCGGTTTGGGTGAGTGGTGAAGTGCCACGTGGCCCAGACATGGGATGCCACGCGACATCCATTCATTGGACATATGTTTTTGGAAAAATTGGTTTTGGAGTCTACCGAGTTCAAATAGTGGAACTCCATGGGCACCAAGATTTCGCGTAGGTTGGGCTACGAGCCCGCCTACCTGGTGGGTCTTAACCACTTATGGCATAGTTTATATTTGAATTTAAACTATGGTTCAGTCGGTGGAGGATAGGGCTGGGGTTAGGCTCTATCCCCCAGCGCGTACCATGTGCCATTGTAATATGAATGTTGGAGGGTGCATATGTATTGGCATGGGTATGTGGTAGGACAACCCATGGTTCCAACACTCGACACATATGACCACGATACCATATGACCGCGGTTCCACAATTGCAAAACAATTAGTGCAAAGATAAGGGGGTTAGACCCGGTCAGTCGGGATAGCCCGCCGACCAGGGGCTAACAGAATGGATGCATGGAGCTATAAGCCCGAGGCCACATGGCTCGGTGCATAGGACCAGGAGTCGAGATAGTAGGGGGCCAGCGTGCCAGTAGGGTTAGGGCCACATGGAAGGCGCCTATGTTCCCAAGAGCCAATGAATAGGAGGTTGCGCCCTATTTATTTTCCCAAGTGGGTTTTAAAAGTATATTGTATGATTTTAATGGATTTTTTAGCTAGATTGAGGGGATTTAATCCATTTTTGGAGGATATTGGGCCCTTTTTGAGGCCACATCTTGGGGGGAAGTTGGGAGATGGTTACCAAATTTAGGCCTATATAAACCAGAGATTATTGAATCCAAAAGGGAGGTTCAGAGCAGGTTTATGATGCATAAATCTTGAGCCAAAGCCATTGTCATGCAGGGAAGATATTGAGGAGCACACCTTTGCAGGCCATTTCTGGGAGCTTCGTTCATCTGATTTGTGTGCCGTCAGTTTTGATGGGTTCCAGAGATATGGTAGAACATGACTAGGTCATTGTTGTAATCCATTGGCACTTTTATTATGTACTTGAAAATATTTGAAGAGAAATAAGAAATCCAATTGAGACATAGGCCCAGAGATGTAGTCGAGATTGCCGAAATCTGTTATCACATTGGTGTTTATGGTTTGCCGTCTTCATGCTTATGTTCAAATATGTATAATTCTTAATGGATGATATGTTTTCCTCTTTCGTTAGTTTCCTAAATGGTTAATTAACACATACAAGATAACTCAACCATTGTCGTTTAAAATATCTTTTCGGATCAAGTGGTATAAGAGCTAGTTGACGGTTGGATTTTGAGTTTGCATGTTTACCAAGGAAAGGCTCATATTAGTGGAAGAAATGGAATCTAAAGAGGGACTTTCTCAAGATGAGAAGGGTATGTGAAAAACTCTCTTTTCCATGTCCGAGATGGTGAAAGTGTTGTATGAAGACTACTTGGAACGAAAGAGGTCGGTTCAAGAGAAATCTTCAAAGAACAACAAATGCAAAGAAGGATTGAAGGAATTGCCTTCTACATATATTTCAAAAAACACCTTTGAGGTATGCAGTGAAGGTCATTCATCAATTTTTCATTGTTCCCATCAAGATGGGTTTGGTGCATTTGAAAAACATACAAGAGGTATAGGTTTGAAATTGCTAACCAAGATGGGTTATGAAGGAAAGGGCCTTGGAAATAAGGGCCAAGGTATCGTTAATCCCATAGAGGTTGTGGAAATACCTCGGTATTTAGGATTGGGATATGGCAAAGAGGAGATTGGAGCATCCTCCAAGATGGGTTCCAAAACATAGGAAGCAAGTAATGCTTCAAATAACCAACCTAAGTCATTGTGGGAACACTTCAGAAAAGGTGATGGTGTATCACTCCATGATTGTGATAGTGAATGAAAATCATCTCCAAAGAAAAGTGAAGATCAACAAGAGAGGTATAGTGGTCATGATTTTTCCAATTCTCTTTTTGATTATAAAAAACATAATCATGTAATCCGAAACTTGTGGAATATGTATCCTTGTACTTTTTGTCATTCAACTAAGCATTGTGTTGCCAAGTGTTGGAGGAGACAATATTTGTACATGAAGTTTATGTCGAACAGGAAGGAGACACGACATAAAGACTCAACTCCATAATGGAAGAAAGAGAAGGGAAAACAAGTATGGATGCCTAAAAATCATTGCACTTATTGCAACAGGGGTGGACGTCAAAAGGCTAATTGTTGGAAGCTTAATTCAGAGCTTCATCCAAAGAAGGACAAAAGGATTCTGCATGTACTCATGAAGGAAGAGGAATTACCAGAAAAGAAAGAGGAACACCATGAAGGAAATAAAATAGTCACTTGGTTTTTCCAGAAGTGGATGTCACATATTCATTGTATTTTGCCTCCATTAATGTAATCACACATGTTGAAATGATGACCTGTTATAACATCATTTTTGTAAAACATAGTGTTTTTTTTTTGTCCTTATGAGTATGTAATCATTAAGGTCCATTTTGTAACCTTTTGGAGGACCAAAAGGTCTTTAGTGGGGAGGTGTGATCCAGGAGCCAGATAGGGCTCATAAAGGCCTAAAAATCAAAGTCCTTAGAATCTCTTCAAAATAGACGTGTGCATAGGCCTCGACGTTACAAAACCAACACAACTTTAATGAGCTCAAACGAATGTGGTATGACCAAGATATCATGATATGTTCATTTTGCCAAACATGTAAAAATTTGATGACTGTACAATCCGTACAGTTCCACGTGGAAGTTGACTGTACAGACCGGATGGACATACAATTGACATGGTAGTATATGTGGCACTGACATGGACAAGTGTGCTGACTAGGCATACAAACTGATGACGTGTCATACAGTTGGACCAATCAGAGTGTGACACATGTCACCACTGCAAGGGTGACACGTGGCACGTCCATACGGAAGACGTGGCAGGGCCGTATGACATGTGGAAGGTACAGTGGGAGGATCGTACAACACATGGCATGTACAGTGGAAGACACCTAGGCAAACATCTGGACGAATCGAGTGCTGTCACATGGCATTGGTTTGGGTGAGTGGTGAGGTGCCACATGGCTTAGAAATGGGCTGCCATGTGGCACCCATTCATTAGATAGATGTTTTTGAAAAAATTGGTTTTGGAGTCCACCAGGTTCGAACCGTGGATCTCCATGGGTGCGAATCCTGCCTACCTGGTGGGTCTTAACCACTTATGGCATAGTTTATATTTGAATTTAAACTATGGTTCAATCGACGGAGGACAGGGCTGGGGATAGGCCCTAGCCTCCAACGCGTACCAGGTGCTGTTGTAATATGACTGTTGGTGGGTGCATATGTATTGGCGCAGGTATGTGGTAGGACAAACCAGGGTTCCAACACTCGACACATATGACCATGATACCATATGACCCCGGTTCCACAACTGCAAAATGATTAGCGCAGAGATAAGGGGGTTAGCCCTGGTTGGTCGGGCTAGCCTGCCGACCAGGCCCTAATGAAATGGATGCGTGGAGCTATAAGCCCGAGGCCACATGACTTGGTGCACATGACAGGGAGCTGAGATAACAGGGGGCCAACACGCCAGCAGGGTCAGGGCCACATGGAAGATGCCCATGTGCCCAGGAGCCAATGAATAGGGGGCTGCGCCCTATTTATTTTCACAAGTGGGTTTTAAAACTATATTGTATGATTTTAATGGATTTTTTAGCCAGATTGAGGGGATTTAATCCATTTTGGAGGATCTTGGGCCCTTTTTGAGGCCAGATCTTGGGGGGAAGTTGGGAGATGGTTACCAACTTCAGGTCTATATAAACCAGGGCTTCTTGAAGCCAAAAGGGAGGTTCAGATAAGGTTTATGCTGCATAAATCTTGAGCCAAAGCCATTGTCATGTAGGGAAGCTATTGAGGAGCGCACCTTTGCGGGCCATTTTTGGGAGCTTCATTCATCCGATTTGGGTACCATCAGTTTTGATGGGTTCCAGAGATCTGGTAGAACACAACCAATTCATTGTTGTAATCCATTGGCACTTTCATGATTTACTTGAAAATATTTGAAGAGAAATAATAAATCTGAATGAGACATAGGCCCGAAGATGTAGGCGAGATTGCCGAACTCCGTTATCACATTGGTGTTTATGGTTTGCTATCTTCATGCTTATGTTCAGATTTGTATAATTCTTAATGAATGATATGTTTTTCTCTTTCATTATTCCTCTTTCATTAGTTTCCTAAATGGTGAATTAGCACATGCAAGATAACTCAACCATTGTCGTTTAAAAGATCCATTTAGATCAACTCTCCTAGCTTCCTTGCATAAAAATGGCTTGGAATTCACATATTCTTCATCATTCTCTTGTTATGAACTTGTTATCCATGGAAAAAAGGGTGGATTTAAATATAATTTGAGTTGGGGATTAGATCCCAACTTCTCCCTAATATTTGGCCTCAATCTGGGCTCCAAATCCTCAAAAAATGGGAAAAATCCAATTAAAAAGGAATAATATATATTAAAAAATATTAATATATAGTTTAAAACCCACTTAGCACCTAAATTAGGTGCCCTCTCCTTTTCCTTCGCCCCCTGGTCATACGGGAATCCATGTAGCTGAGCGCTAGGCCTCCAATAACGCCACTCCCCTAAACATCTGACTCCTGGTCACGTGGGTTGCGATTTGTCCAGTGTTGGAAGCAGTCCCCTGGCGCTTAGCCCCTGGTCTTTGCTCCTAGTCATACGTGCGTTGCTCGGTAGCTTAGGCCAATTGATGGGGCACTTATCCTTAATATTCAACGCATATCATAATAAAAATAATATTTTCCACTTACATTAACAAGTAATAAGTGCACCCGAGTGGCTAACACATGGAGGTTAGGTCGTTCCGCCCAGGAGGTCCGCTGTTCGAACCCTAGGGAGGCGTAATTTTTTTTTAACCGACCCTTATTGGCCTTATCTAGGTTGCCACATGGCACCACTGTATTGGGCCACGTGTCACCCTGTGACTAGTTCGTACTGCTGACTCATCTGTCCAGTCACCTGCCAATCAGCCTGAACAATGAGCACCCCTGCCACATGTCACACCCGAAGGAAGCCACCTGTCTTCTAGCTCAGGACTGTTCTACCATGTGTTCAACTCTTAGTCTACCACTTGTCAATCCATACTGCCACATGTCATGCTGTCACTGGGCCACATGTCACTTCCGCATAGTGCCATGTGTCAAATTGTTAGCAGTCCAAATCACCCCTGAAAATGACAAATATGGCTGACACATGGCACATCCTGGTGCTACCACGTGTCATGATGACATCATCATGATGTACTTATGACATCAGTAGTATAGCCTTTCATTGTTGACTTTGACCTTTGACTTTTTTTTTTCTGTTTGGAGAAAACTTCAAAATGCGATATCTTTCACATATGAAGTCCATTTTCGAAAAAGAATATACTGCTGGAATCAACACAAAGAGCACTACGCGATGGTGATGGTTTCATCTGAATCCAAGAATTTTGAATTTTTGGCCTTTTGGATTAGTAGGGACAATTGATCCACCTTAAGGGCATAATAAGTAAATACCAGTATGTATTGATTACTTGACCAAGTGGAAAGAAGTGAAGGAAATGAAGGATTCTATAGAGAAAAGAGTGGTTGAATTCCTCCAAGAGATCATATTATCAAGATTTCTATATCCGAGAGAAATAGTCACAGATCAAGGGGCTTAGTTTACATCAAGGTTCATTAATCAAATTGTGAAACAACATTATATTCACCACAAAAAATCAAAACCCTATCATCCATAATAAAATGGAAAAGATGAAGTCACCAACAGATAATTGGAAAATATCCTCACCAAGACAGTAAGCATGAAAAATAAGGATTGGTCAAAGAAGCTCCTAGAAGTAGTATGGGCATACGATATCACATGGAAGTCTACCACATGGATTACATCTTATGAAATAGTCTATGGTAAGAATGCCATGCTCCCTGTTGATTTTGAATACCTTAATTTGAGAACAACATCTAAAATAGAAATGGATATCTCATCA
Organism: Picea engelmannii; assembly: GCA_009831015.1. Taxonomy (NCBI): domain Eukaryota; kingdom Viridiplantae; phylum Streptophyta; class Pinopsida; order Pinales; family Pinaceae; genus Picea; species Picea engelmannii. Next base: position 471,729 of record ML781847.1, on the reverse strand, counting down.
ACACAGTAAGAGAGATTGAATCATATGAATTCCCTATATGAATACAATATGCAATCACTCTTCAACACTGAAGTGGTACAACTGCAAAGGGAATTTTTGCATGAAAATAACATCAAGCATAGTAAATTCAAGGAAGGAGACTGGGCCCTGTTGTTTGATCCAAGATTCAGGGAATTTAAAGGAAAAATTATGACCAGGTGGCTAGGGCCATATATAATTGAGAAGTGTCATGAAAATGGTTCAGTTTAAATCAGAACCATGGATGAAGAAGGAAATCCCTTGTTACTGAATGGATTTAGGCTCAATATGTACAATAAGGCTTTGATAAGGGAGGAATTTACAATCATAGTGAAAGGACAAAATTTGGATGTGATTGATAGTAGAGATGCTTTAAATCCATCCAAATAATAAGGAGTGATACAATAATATAACAAAAAATGAATAAAATTCTTAGAAAAAAACCTCACTAAGGTGTCTAGGATAGGTCTCTTTTTGAAATCCTCCACGGAGGTGGTATCAGACCTGAGAAATTCAATTTTCTTCATTAGGAAACCTCCTAGAGGCTTGATGAGGCAGGACACTGGTGCAAACCAACAATGACACCCTTGTCTTGAAGAAAAAAAGAGAAAAAAAAGAAAGAAAATAAAAATAAAAATTATATAATATTGTTTCTATTTTGCAGGTACCAAGGCACCCCATCTCAACAAGAATATGCACAAGAAGAAAAGTATTAGCAAAAATCAGTACTTACAAGAATTCCAAATCACCTACATCAATAAAAGAGGAACAAGTATTTCAGAAAGTTTTCTGCACATTTAATCATCATTTCCATAAATATCACTTTCCATACTATCATACATTAGGACAAAATAAACAATCCTTTCTCCCATCCACTGATTTACATTTTTCATTTTCCCAAATTTCATTTTTTTTCCTCCTTCCCAAGTAAAAATGACCTACAGGTAACTTACAGGATATCCTATAGGAAAACATAAAATTTCTACAGGGTCATCTTCAATAAAAGTTAGAGTCAAATTTTCATCAACGTAATGATTTTGCAACAACATAAACATTATCTCATCTCTCCAAAAGAAAAAGAAAACCACATCAAAATTATCTCATCTTCTGAATTGTTTGCAAGAAATCCTACAAGATCCCCTGCTTCCTATAGGAAAAATTACAACAATAGGAAAAAGTTACAACATAGGATTTTAATCAATTCAGAGAGATTAAACAATGAAAAGAATTATGAAAATCATCTTCCAGCAGAGGATTTCAATCAATTCAAAGAGATTCCACAATGAAAAGAATTATCAAAATCATCTTGCAAAAGATCAAGATTTTAATCAATTCAAAGAGATTCCACAATGAAAAGAATTATTAGAATTCATCACTTTCTCCTTCCTATAAGATCCTCTGTTCATGTAAGTTAATTCCAACAGTCTGCAAAAACACTTCAAATCAACATGAAACACATACAACACGATCACCAACAGGCAAATATCCTGAAGGTCATCCTAAAGGTATTACTATGAATTCCCTTTCTCTACTTTTCATTTTACAACATGCAAAAAAATCAAAATATATAAATATTACTCATGGTCAATATTTAAAGTAATAAAAAGGTGACACGAACGAGGTCGTCCTCGTACTTCATATCTGGGGGGGGAGGGGGGGGGATTCATGGTTTAACTCATGATGAAAGAAGTGACACATCAGATGAGCTAACAAATCATTGAAACTGAACTTAAGATTATGGAAGTGTGGGGTAATAAGTATGTAGATATCATTTCGAAAGATGGAGATAAGACACAATAAGCCCAAGAATTGCACTCATAAGAAAGAGTAAAGAACATTGGTTACCATTCTCTAGTTTATCCAAAGCATAAGGAGTCTTCAAAAACATAGTGGAATAAGAACACAAACCAACAAAGGGGATTCAAGTCGGGAAGAGAACAAATAATAGAGACTCGAGGGTTCTCTACAGGAAGATAACACAATTAACTGCTCATTTGTTTTTCTCCTCTCAAGAAATTTTCTCATGAATATCTTTGTTGTTAATGCCTTATAAATACCCCAGCTCATTGTTGAATTCCTTGATAAAATTACATGGTTGAATTTCTTGCTGGATTTCCATGGTTAAATTCATAGGTATTGGCCACACAATCCTATAGAATCTACTCAACAAAACCTTATCTCTCTCCCTGACTCTCTCAACTCATTTGAGGAATCCATGCTATCTCAAATACCCCATCGATGTTGTTTGAAGAACCTCTATTTTCAGTCATATCATTTCTTACATAACCTTCCATGAAGAATAGAGTCATCCAAAAATTTTTTGTACCCTTCCTTCTACATGAATATTTTAGAATTTTGTAGAGCTTCTTTTCTTCTATAACAGTGCCACTTGTGCACCATAACTATTTTTCTATATAATTGGGTGACTATATCAGAACTCCTGAGACCTGTGTTCTATGAAGCTATGACATAACATTAACCCCCTCTTTTATTATCTCTAATTTCCCCCTCCCAGTTGTTCTATTGTGTTATGGAAAAAAATACAATAATATAGAATGGAACCCCTTCCCCTCCTAGCAACCTAATATTTAACATAGCCTGATAGTCGTATAGGGTTAGGGCATTGACTTTGTCAACCCTCAATTAGTGATTAGGTTTGGATCCTCTAGAATGTTCTTAGAAAATACACTATGTGGCTTGTTACACATTATTTTGGTCACCCTAATGATGATTTCACAAACATGTGTTCAAGCTCCCAACATGACTTTTTGCCTGCGAAAAGCAACTTCTTTCCTCCTCTACAAGAATTATTTTTAGAAAGGGTCCGTAGACTACATATATTACATAGTGTGGAAATCTATGATTTCCGTAGGTTGCTCTATAGCTGGCCCACGGGATTTTCGTAGGCTGCTATATAGGTAGGGTGCGACGATGTTCCAAAGCTAAAAGAGGAAAGAGGTTTCATGAAGTTTCTAGAAGGGGAATCTTCTAGAATGTGAGGTGGCGTCCGTATGGTTGTGATCCTACTGGTTTCTATGATTTGGTGGGATCATCCTCATCCCTCTAACTACTTCACCTTCTTGTATATAATCATGGGATTCTCATGGAAAAGGTTAAGCAAGATTAAGTAGAGAGTTGATGAAAGAATAGTCTGAAGACTGTGTGAAGAATCCTGTTCCTATTGATTCTTGAGGCCTCCATTTGTCGATCAATCTTTTGTGGATTATCTTCATGCAAATTTTGGAGCAAGTGTATGTGTGTGTTGGAATGAAGGACCACTAAAAGGGAACTTGTAACATCAAGGCAATTCGGTTGTATCTTCTACTTTTCATTAATATAATACAGTGGCACGTCTCTTTCCCATAAAATGATTAGTATTTTATTACATGATTCCTTGATCACATGTTTAGGTTGTCATTGAATTCTACTATTGTTTCTTTCACATTAGTTGGTTTGTGTTATCGCATATCTGATTCCACAAGAGCACTGAAGTGAAGCAAGGACAACAAAGATATAAGGAAGCAATTCATAAGGTATGTTATCTATTCCTCCTTTGGTAGTAAACTCAATGATCACAACTTAGGGAAAGCATCTTGTTCCGTCTTGTTTTGTTCTAGATCCAGGTGGATCTAGGGGGATTAGTTCATGTCTGCATCTACCGATTTACCCAATAACAAAATTGGCGAATCCGCTGGGGAAGAACAACTTGATTGTGGTTTTTTGTTGGCCATTTGCTTTTGACCTATTCTTTTTACTTGAAATCAATCTTAGAGTCTGTGGGAGATCCATTTAGAGTCTCTGGGTTTGAAAGTCCACTTAGATTCTTTGCCCCTTTCTCCAAATTTCTTTATTTTCCAAACACTTCCCCACTGCACCTTATAGATAGCCTGCGGAAACCTTTGATTTTCGCACCCTGGTGGTTTATTTCAGTGCGGGATTTCCGCACCCTATCTGTTTCTGGCCTGCGAAAACTATTCATTTCCGCACTGTGTTATACTGCTAGCCTGTGGTGACGCTTGAGAAATTTTTTGGGTTGGATTTTGGCCTCTGTTGTTACCCAGTTTTGATTTAGTTAGCTGGGAAAGGATTTTTAATGCCAGTTCTTGACTTTTTCTGACTGTTTAAGCTTACTCTTGATTGGTTTCAGAGATCAAACACCTCTCTTTTGATCTTTTTCCAATTTTTGTTTTTGATTTTTATCGACAAGGGTATAATCTATGGATTTGTGTTTGAGTGCTTTCTCGATTATAAATCTTCGCTTGGATTTGAAGTTTTAGGTTGGTTACACATTCTAGATTGCTTAATTATTAGAAGACCATTTTTTATTCACATTTGAAGAAACATTTTCTTGTCACTTTTTATTTTTATCTCCATTGAAAGATCGATTTGGGTGCTTGTTGAGTGTTTTATTTTCATTGATTTCTTATCCTTTCTTAGTTCCATCCCTGTTTTGGTTTTTGAAAGGAAAAAATTAAAGTCTTTCAGTCTTTTAGGTAATCATTTATACAGAAAATATTGGCATTCAAAAAATTGAAAAAGAGAACGAATAGTGAAATTACATTGTTGATGATTGTTTGGTATTACATTCAAAGAAAAGGAATTGTATGTCGTAGTTCACATTGTTCCAGAAAAACACCTTCTCCCTACTGTAGATAGAATTCATCGAACTAAATTTTGTATCATTCATTCTTATTTACACATTATTGGGTTGAAGTCTTACACAACATTGGTTTTATTCTCGTCTACCTCTTGAGTAACAACAACCTCTAAAAAATTGTGAAATTTAAAACTCAAGTAGTAACTTTTATTTTCTAGGTGTCTTTTACACCAACATGAGCTAGGCTAGAGCTTTGGAATACGTAGTGAGACACACTCTCCAAAGCACAAAACTCACAATAGTATCTTGTGATAGGGAGTGTTCAAATCCATTTGCAACATTTTGTCCTGGGAAGCCCTTCTCACACAAGGGTCAAACCTGAGGTCGCATTGATATTAGCAGAGTTACTCACCTTGCTTTGTTTGTCTTAGTGTAGGGATTTCACATATTATGGTGGTCGCTTGAAGGTATACCCACAATGACGAGTGGAAGCCTCTCAAGTTGATTTCAGGCTCGATACCCTGCCCTTGCGTGTGGATTGGACTGTCAGTTGTTTCCCCAGGAATCATTGTTGTTTGTGGTAACTTTAGTAGCCTATATTATTAGGGTCTTACATGAGGTGACCGTGGAGGGAAAGTCTCCACAGTACCTGGAATCGACGTTGGCCAAACTCACTTGGGCTCCTTGGAGGGTATACCCACGATTATGTGTGGGAGCTTGCACCAGGGTGTAAGTCTAAGCAGGTCGTCAATGTAATTTTCCACCCCAGCCCAACCCCTTCTTATATTAGTTTCGTGACGTTGGATTTCATCACCAACTAGTGACTTCGAAATGAGAAGGTTTGTTTGCCTGGTTTGAACTCTAGTTTTTATTAGTGAGTGCTGTTTTTTTTCATAGTTGGCCATAGATTTTTTTCGCAAAGTTTTTGGTTCGGGCAATATTGACCCTCCATGTCGTTCACGTAGAATGCAAGGCCTACCTTTAGAAGATTCGGAAAGTTCTCAACCCTTGCCTACTAATCCACTGAAGGGATCTCCTCAACAGAGTGAGGTCCAAGACACTGCCACTTCATGAGTGGAAATAAATGACTCTTAGACAATTTTTGAATTTCTTCCTCTCTAGAGTATTTTCGACTTCCTCACACAGTTCTGAGAGATGCATTCTTTGGCTAAATTCATCCAGAGATCTTGTTTTTCAAACTTCTGGACTACCAACCAGACCTTTCGTAGGTCCTGAAGGCCAATATCTGTTTTGAACTACTGACATATCTAGACGAGATCTTTTCGGAGCCGGGTCAAGTGTTGATAAACTTGTCATACCCGAGTCACCCGAAATGTATGCTGAAGACACGATACCCCTAGATCATTCTACCATTACAACTGCCTATCTATTCACTGGTTCGAACACTCCTTCAGTTGATCCTAACTTGATCATCCCCCTTCAGATGGCCCACTTTACAATGGTCCCAAACGCTACGACTATTCCCCATAGGACTACGGTGGCTAGCCAAGCTCCCATTGGCACACCACTTTCACCTAGACCTTCCTCTTCATTTCCTCTTGGGTATAATGCGTTGAATGATTCTATCCCTATCCCTAATCAGGTCCCATCTGGAGCATCTTGAGTTTTTTCTCCTCCTGGGCACAATCCTGTTGCCGGTTTCATTCCAACACTTCCTCAGCCCCCCTCTAGAGGGTCTTATCCACCTTTCACCGGAGGATCCGATCCTAGTGGCATTACTTAGTCTTTCAAACCTAATTATCAAATTCCTGTTGGTGGATAATTCAACCCTGGGGGCCAATATCTACCCCCGTTTGGAGGTCAAACCCCGATTAGGACACAACCTTTGGTTGGAGGACAACCCCCAGCCACCACACCTTATGGACATAACATACCGTTAGCTTTGGCCCATTATTGGAATTTTCTTACCCAGGGTAATACTCAATCGACTGGGGGGAAACAACCTCAAGTCATCTCTTTCATACCCCCTAGTATGGGGCATCCATACCTCGAGACTTCCAATCCCATTTGGGGTTCAAACATTCAATCTAGTGTCCCTTTCCAAGGGAACATCCCTAATCAGTACAACCCCACAGGATACCTGCCTCGACACCCACAACCGAATCTGCCAAGATCGTCGCATCATATGCAAACTGCTTATGGTCCTACTAGTATACCGATGAGACTTCCTCCCCAAAGCCACCATTACCCTCACGTGAATAGACAATTACCCTTCTTAACCACTTTGGATCTACCTGACTTGTCTAGGATTTTGAATGACCCTATCCATAACTCTCCTCATTGGCCTGTCATACCAGCCAAATTACCATCAGACATTCTTAAGTTCGATGGTAAACCAGGAGAGGATCCGAACAATCATGTAATGACTTTCCACCTTTGGTGTTCATCCAACTCTTTGATGGATGACTCCATTCGATTATGTCTTTTTCAACGAACTCTCATGGGTTCAACCGCGAAGTGGTATATAGAATTACCATGAGGCTTCTTCGCTGACTTTAATACCCTAGCTATGGATTTCCTCACTCACTACCAGTTTCCAATCTATTATGAAATGAGAACCGAGATCTTGAGTTCTTTCAAGCAACATAAATACACTCATATCTCCGATCACATTCATGAGTGGAGACGAAGACAACGTTTAATCAAACTCAATCTTCCCGATCAGTTATTGGCAGAATGGTTCACAAAATCCTTTATGAATGACATATATAAATACATTTCCATGGGTGGCGTTGTCACAGAAGAACATGCAATCAGTCATGCCCAGTACCTTGATCTCGTTTATTCACAAATGGGTACTCTTTACAATCTGCTCCTTGACGCACCTCATCCTTCTACCACGACCACCTCAACAACCCCAACAAATTCTCATGCTGTTGATGGTGTGATAGGTACTTTCCATGCTCAACCTCAATCCACAAAGGCCTCTCACACCACTCCCAAATGCCATGCTTCTAATGCTTAAACTGCTCTGACGCCCATTCCTCCCACCGGTAAAACTTTATAAGTGAACGTTGTTCAATCGACTCCTATCGATAAGAATAAATCTAAAAAAGGGAAGGGTAGGAATAAGGAGGATAAAAATAATGGCCCACAATCTGACAAGTCCAAGTCACAACCTATTGATGATAAGGACAAACACAAACCTCGCTATCCTTGCCTTATCCATGGTGATGATCACTACACGAAGGATTGTCCGAGACGTGTCGAGGTCATGAAGTTCCTTCAAGGGACCCCAAAACCTCCTACACCTGTCGTCTTGTCTCAACCCTTCCCTTCTCAACAACATGCTCAATTTGTCACCCATGATCAACCTTCTTCCTCCACTACCTCCTACATACTTATGTGTAACAATGATTCAAAGAAGAATGACATCAAACTTACCACTCGTGCCAAAGATTACTCTTCTTCCAAGGAGAAAGTTGACGATATACCACCTTCGTTGGTTCAACAATATCCCTCAGATCCACCTTGCAACGGTCCTCTTCATCTTGAACGACCGAACCACGATACAGTCCTTCTCCCTCCTCCCAAGGGCGTGGTTCAAAAGTCTACTTTCAATCCTCATGCGTGTGCTGCCCATAACTACTGTATTGTAGAGGATCTGGTGCAAGCATCATCCGTGATGTTAGCCCTCGAATTCCTTCAGAGTTGTCCCACACAACAGAAGGCACTGTTAAAAACTATCGGTGGAATCGACCCTATGAATACGAATTTAATAATCTTTGACTTGGAAGATCACATTCCAAGGTTACCCCTTCAGCTCACATTTCAAATACAAGTTGTTTTCACCGAAAATAACATTTGTAGAACAGTTATTGACGAGGGTGCCTCGACGTGTGTCATGTCTATTGCCTACTGGAAATCCATTGGCTCTCCTTCCTTAACTGAATCACACAACACGCCCAAAGCCTTTAATGGATCTGGATTTAAACCTTACAGTGTACTCCCTTCGTTACCTATTACGTTATAAGGAAAAACAATCAACGTTGAAGTTGAGGTATTTGACGTACCTCTCAATTACAACCTTTTACTTGGCCATAGCTAGATCGATTCCATGCGTGCAGTTGTGTCTACTCTTTTCCGTATCGTGCATTTTCCACATCAGGGAAAACTAGTTACAGTAGACCAACTGGCCTTCTTTAACTCTTATACACATACCGACAACGTACCTTTCATTGCAAAGACACCCCCTGGGTACGAGAATGTTGGTGTGGGTCTACTAAAAGATTCAACTTTGATGGGTACGTTTCCGATCCCACCACCCAACGTTCCACCTCCTTTGGTTACTTCGATTAATATGATTTCCACCTCTGTCTGCGAAACTCCTGCGTCTTCTGACCCATGGATAATACCCAAACTCGGTGATTATCTTCACTATGGAGACCAGATGCCTTTAAGTCCAGTTGAATCCAGTTACCAAGCCATTCAATCGGCTGACCCTTCTACTCCCTCTCTCAGTGATTCGTCACCTGACCCATTCCACGTTATTTTTCCCACGGACGAGATGATTATGTCGGTTATGTCGATGGAATATACCCCTTGGTATGATGGGAATAATCGTTCCATTCTCTTTCTCGAACAACACACCATCGAGAGCTACCAATGGATCTTGACTCCGTTGACCATTGTCGTTATTTCTTCGGTTCCTGAATCCACACACGATGTGTTATATGAAGGGAAATTAAGTAACATTTCACCCACCATCCCCCTCAACATATCTATTAAACCTGGAGTTGTCGAAAATTTCCACATCAGAGCTTCATGTTCCATTGATGAGGTTGTCACATATAAGTCACTTTTTCAATAATTTTGTGACATCTTCACATGGGGATATGAAGAGATGCCAGGTATTGACCCTGATATTGTTGTACACGAAATTAAGACCTACTCGGATGCTAAACCCGTCCAACAGAGACTTCACCTGATCCACCCCTGTAAAGCAGGTGCTATCAAGCTTAAAGTCGAAAAACTTCTTAAAGATGGCTTTATTTATCTTATGGCTTTGACTGATTGGGTATCCAATCTAGTTCCGGTTAACAAGAAACAAGGTACAATCCATGTTTGTGTTGATTATAGGGATATCAACAAATCTTGTCCTAAGGACAACTTTCCTATCCCCTTCGTTGACCAAATTGTTGACGATTGCACCAGAAGTGAAATCTTTTCTTTGATGGACAGTTTCTCCGGATATAATCAAATCAATGTCTTACCCACAGATCAACACAAAACCGATTTCATTTTTCCTTGGGGAAATTTTGCCTACCAGAAACTACCCTTCGGTTTGAAGAACACAGGTGCAACATTTCAACATGCGATGTATTACACTTTCCATGATATTAAGCATATTGTACAACCATATTTAGATGACCTACCTGCACATTCCATGGATCGTAGTGATCATCCGGCCCACCTCCGAGCCATTTTCCTTCGTTGTCGGTTCTATCGTATCTGCTTAAACTCACATAAATGTGCTTTTTGTGTGGATTCTGGCCAACTCCTGGGATTTGTTGTGTCACGTCAAGGGATTAGGGTAGATCCTTTGAAGGTTGAGGCAATCCCCAATCTCCCTCCTCCTTCCTCACTTCGCCAACTACAAAGTTTGCAAGGGAAGGCAAACTTTATACGTCGTTTTATCCCAAACTATGCTGAGTTAACACTCAGATTTACTCGATTACTAAAGAAGGGCTCTGAGTTTGTATGGGACACTACTACCAAAAAAGCCTTCAAAGATTTGAAGCTGATCTTAACCCGTACCCCACTACTTTTCCCGCCCGATTATAGTCGAGATTATTTCCTTTATCTCGCTGCTTCGGACTCTACCATTGCCATGGTTATGGTCCAAGAAGATGATTTACATGATGAACATGTTGTTTGTTATTTGATTCAGAGTCTCACAACCACCGAAGACAAGTACTTACATGTTGAAAAACTGGCCTTGGCAGCTGTTCAAGTTGTCCAACATTTCCCTCACTATATTCTACTACGGAAGACCACTGTAATTTCCAATTTCAACCCTATGCATCACATTCTTACACGTCAATTGCTAGGGGGAAAATACTCCAAGTGGATAGTGATTCTCCAGGAGTTTGACTTAGAATTCGAGCGTGCTAAGTTGAAGAAGTCCCTAGTCTTTGCCGAACTGATATGTGACCTTCCCTCCGCTAAGACATAAAATGTGGCAGAGGATTCCCTACCAGACGAATCCCTTTTTCTGATCAGTTCTGATGATGCTTGGTATGGAGATATTATCATTTATCTCTAGACTCAAAATTTTCGGCCAGACCTCTCTAGTACAGACCGTCATTGCATCCGCTATCAAGCCTGTCAATACATCATTCTTGGTGACACTCTTTATCGCCATGGTGTTGACTCTATATTCTGATGTTGTCTCACCTTCGACGAGGCCGAGAAAGATTTGAATGACTACCACTCTGGAGCGTGTGGCAGTCATATGTCTGGGTATGCCATTACCCAAAAGATCTTGTGAGTAGGGTACTTCTGGCTTTCTTTATTTAAATATTGTATATTTTCCATCCAAAAATGGCATGCTTGCCAAACATACAATCATAAGATAAGATCTCATCCTGCTCCCTTACACCCTGTAGTTTTCGTTGGAACTTTTGCTAAATGGGTTATTGATTTCATGACCTGTAACCCTCACTCATCTGGGGAGCATGGATACATTATTGTAGCTATGGATTATTTCACGAAATGGGCCGAGGCGATGCCTCCATTCGGCAATATAGGAAAAACTGCAACCCTATTCATATTCAATCACATCATCACACAATTTGGAATCCCACAATTTATCATCATTGATCATGGTATCCACTTTTGAAACTTCATGATGTCTGAGCTCACATAAAAGTTGGGTCTTCGACATGAAAACTCAACCCCCTACTATCTGCAGGCCAATGGCCAAGTTGAAGCGATCAACAAGGTTCTTATCACCATGCTTCGATGGATTATAGGAATTCACAAAATGAGTTGGAACACAATGTTGTTTTCAGCATTATGGGCCTATCGGACATCCGTGAAGTCTGCCATGGGGTTTAAACCCTTCCAGTTAGTGTATGGTATAGAATTTGTTCTACCGATTGAATGTGAGATTCCATCGTTAAAAATAGCCATTGAACTTCTCCCAAACACCTCTGCTGAAGAAAAACGTCTGTTGTATCTTATGCAATTTGAAGAAGCCCGTCATGATTCCACCCTAGTTATTGAAACCTAGAAGAAACGTGTAAAACCCCAATACGACAAACATGTCAAGCCATGAATTTTCTCTGAGGGTGATCTAGTTCTCCTCTATGAACAAGATCGTGATTTGCTAGGAGCCGGAAAATTTGAGGCTATGTGGTGAGGCCCTTATATCGTCAAATGAGTGTTGGAGAAGGGAGCCTACGAGTTAGTAGATTATGATGGAATTCCTTTGAGTGAACCCAGAAATGGGCTTTACTTGAGGAAGTACTATGCTTAGACTATATTTGCATGAGTGCTTGTATTTTATTGTATCATACTGTTGTGTACTACTTTTGTGTGATTTTCGTTATTTGGTTTCTACCTTCAACCGCTTACCTTGCGTTGTGCTTGGTTTCCGGATGTCAGAGTCTTTGTTACCCCACTTTGGCTTCGCTAATGGCGCTAGTCGTAGCACTCAGAACCTAGCTTCTGCTGTGTGGGCAATCTATGCACCCACGAACGAACTTATCAGTCTACATGGTGTTTTCCTCAGTCGTGCAACCAATAATATTACATAGTATAGCATAATCATCGAATTGTTAACCGATGCTATCTCACTTGGGATTCGTTGCCTGGTTATACGACTTGATTCACAACTAGTAGTGCTACAGTTAAGTAATGTCTATGCTATCCGATGTCTTACTTTGTTACGAGTATATTTACGAATTCACCTCTTGGAACGTTATTTTGATTACATCAAGTATCGACACATTCCTAGATGTCTAAATACGTTAATTGATGCATTAGCTAATTATGTGTTAGACAGACATCTGAGACATTTATAAATCCAATCACACATCACATGTATTATACAAAGAAAAATAGGTCGGTAGAAGCCTCATGTATATATATATATATATATAACGATAATTGTTTTTTACAAAAAAGATTGTTTTTCGTTCGAAGACCAAAATATCAAAATATGAATCTCATAGCTTTTAAAAAATGGCATCATGGATGCTGCTCATGGTAACACACCACTTCTCGTGCTACCCTATGGAGAAATCATCTCAGTGGACCAGACACACCTACGGTATGGTGCTGGAAACGCCTCAAGACCTCGTCGATCGACATATCTGGGATGCCTGCAGTCAAACCCTCCAGATTCTACTCGATTGCTTCATAATCATCTGCATCCCATCCTACTATACCATTTCTTCCCCTCGCCTCTGGATAGGGGATGTAACCGGGGGTTGGAATGGCTCTACATCTGCATGGCCAAGATATTTTGATTAGTCATTGGATTGAAAACATATGAAAAATATTTAATATTTTGAAACAATTTACAAAAACACCATAAAAGCAAAATGTTTTTCTTATCGAGGTCCCCCCACTGAGAACTCTCAGGTAGCACCAAGTCCGGATCATTGCAAAAATCTAGCTCGACATATGCATATTCATCGATCATCAAGATCTGGGGCTCCAACCAAACCAAAAATGTATCATTGTATTTAATGATGGGGCCTGCTACATGCCAGAACATGAGATCACACCACCGCTTCATCTGTGGATCTCATGGCACTGGTATATTCCAATATACCTGTAAGTGTAAGTGATGGACTCTTTCCATGAAGAAATATACCAAAATGGATCCATACCCAAACTGCTTCAGCTCCCCGTTCTTGCTCTTGGTCAACTGGCTCTTCATACTGCGGAGGAGTCCATCACACCAGATGAACACACAAGGTTCTGTACATTCCACGACATACTGAAAGTAGCTCTGCAGAGCCATGTGCAAAGAATCACTCCCTGTCATCCGTGTAATGGCGAAAATAATGGTTCTGAGAGTCAGATCATGAACCCCTCTGATAGCTACTTTACCCTTGTGCCACTTGGCCTCAAGTTGACAATAGCGTCTGATGTATTCACTCATCGAAAAACCACCACCTCGACCTCCTGTTAAGGTCACTTGCACCCCACGATGGGATAGCCCTGTCAAGAAGTAAATATCTTCGATGTCCAAGGAAAGCACATGAACACCCACATGAAATACTTATTGGTCCACATCCCACATATGGACCAAATATTCCAATAGTCTCAGTTGGGCTCTCATTCCTTGGATCTTGAAGAACTTTAACAAACCACACTATCGTAGGGAATTTAAGGTTCCCGGATCATTCAAATCCATTGCATCATCATATTCATGCTCACTTTCTCTCCACTCCAACACTTTTGCAATCAAAATACCTACATGGAGATGAAAGAAATATGTTAGCACCTTCAATCATCATTTTTTGAAATTCTTTTTGGTCCAACGCATCATTTTCTTTTTGGGTTTTCGGCCTCCACAACTAGGATTCGGTTACAGAGAGGGGTTTCCGTAGGTGAACCATTGGGCACCTACAAAAATCCTTGATTTACGTAGGCCTTGATATAGGGCACCTGCGACGGCCCCAGCGCACGCCTACAGCCCAAAAATTCACCCAAAAAATCATCTTTTAATCGATTGAAATGAATTTTAAACCATTGAAAAGGAAGAAGACGAGGTACTAACTGTTTTCATGCAAACTATTCACCGAAAAAAGGGCTCTTAGACAAGTTTTTGACGAAATACAAATGAAATAGTGAAAATGAGTTCTTACCCCTATTTATCTCATTTTTTACTTTTTCTAAAAATATTTTATATCATTTAAATATATTTTCTCAAAAACCTACTAGCATAATGGTCTCGCGAGTGTTTTGTTTCTCGCAGATGGGCATACTAGGGTTCTGAACAATGAAGTATGGACAACTTTTGCGATTCTTTTTTCTTTTTCGTCGCGTGTACGGTCACTTTTTAGGGTTTTTTAGTAAAACCTTGAGCTTAGTCTTTGTTCGTTCTCATGCTCGAAAATCGATGAGAACGTAACCGAGTATACTTTTTTCATATTTTCGTACTCGTCATGGTAACATGAAAATAACGAAACTTACAGAGTAACCTTTAAGCTATTTTCGCACTCCATAAAAATGAAAAGATTGCCGAGCGACCTTGTTCTTTTCACGCTCGTAAAAGAATTTGAAGAAAACGTTTGATGGGTGATTGTTTATCACTTTTTCAGTCCTATCAAACTACTTTACGAAAAAGGAACTGGGAGAGTTCTCTTTAAGTGTTTTCCAGACTCTCAAAATATGAAAAACCCCTGAGTTTTCTATATTTGGACTCATTAAACAAACATCAAAAGACCTACATGGGACCGAACCACTCCTTCTTAGGGTTCGTTAAACATACTCCGAGGGACTCATCCGAAGGATGATATTACATCAACAAGCATATGTTATCCTCCCCAAGCTTGCATAAAAATAAAGAGGTACTCACCAGAAATGGTGGGGGAAAATTTGGGAAAGAGATGTGTCTCTGTATTTGTGTTAGTGGAAGTAAGCGTCTCTCTAGAACATGACACCCCCTTTATCATTTGAATTCGGGTTGGGAAATCCATTTGTCTCTCGCCTGACTTTCTACAAGTTCATATCTTGGGTTGTATTTGAGTCAATGTTGCCAAGACCAGTGTCATTCCATTCATATGTTCAAGAGAAGTTCAAATGATCCCTCTATTGAGTCGACCATTTGAAATTGTCAATTCCTACCATGTCGACCTTCCTTGTGTCAGTTTCAAATCATGTTTGTACTTTTCTCTACCCTAAATCTGTTACTTATTTCATGTCATTTGATTGGGGGATATATCAAGGCCCTCTCGTGACGAGTCTTCTCCTGTCGATTTCAACTCATTATCTAGGAACAAGACTTAGAAATTATTTAGTGCCTTAGAGCCTGCATTCCTCAATGGCAGGTTTCTTTTCTTTCGACAGTGGATATACATCATTGATCCCTGATCGAGAGATTCCATCGAGTGTTCGACTTCAACTCATCTATTCACACTCGTTGGATTGTACTATTGTGCCTTGGGAGTCATTGACATCAATGGTGATTTCCCTCGCACTTGTTAACAATTTTCATTAACGACCGGTAATCAAGTGGTTTCTAACCATGTTCGAATTCAATGCCTGTAATCACATGGTTAGATTCGTACTAATGGACGACATGATTGAAGACCCTGGACCTCATCATTTTTGATCCAAGTTACGATGGAGTATTTGTGATTTGAATTGACACATGGATCCACTTTGTATGTCTCGTGGATATGTCTATATCTGATTTTTCCAATACATAGATCCACAGTGTATTCCTGGTGGCTATGTAGAATCTTGATGACATAGATCCACGGTGTATAATTGGTGGCCATGACTTATATTTATGATTTCAATCATTTATAGTCTAAACATGGGAATGCCTACTTCAGACATGGTATAATATTGTGTGGATGCTTGATTGTTTGCAGGTTCCCAATTGTTGCGCTCCTTGTTCCCGAAACACACATGCATTTTTACAAAGTATTTTGGCTGTCACGAGTTCCAACCTCATACTTTGGGGGGCATTCTGTTACACATTATTTTGGTCACCCTAATGATGATTTCACAAACATGTGTTTAGGCTCCCAACATGACTTTTTGCCTGAGAAAAGCAACTTCTTTCCTCCTCTACAAGATTGCTTTTTAGAAAGGGTCCGCAAGCTGCATATATTACATAGTGCGAAAATATATGATTTCCAAAGGATACTCTATGGTTGGCCCATGGGATTTCCGTAGGCTGCTATATAGGTAGGGTGTGGCGACGTTCCAAAGCTAAAAGAGGAAAGAGGTTTCACGAAGTTTCTAGAAGGGGAATCTTCTAGAATGTAAGGTGGCGTCCGTATGGTTGCGATCCTACTGGTTTCTCTGATTTGGTGGGATCATCCTCATCCCTCTAACCAATTCACCTTATCCTATATAATCATGGGCTTCTCATGGAAAAGGTTAAGAAATATTAAGAAGATAATTGATGAAAGAATAGGTTGAAGACTGTGTGAAGAATCTTGTTCCTAGTGATGCTTGAGGCCTCCATTTGTCGATCAAGCTTTTGTGGATTATCTTCATGCAAATTTCAGAGCAAGTGTATGTGTGTGTTGGAACGAAGGACCACTAAAAGGGAACTTGCAACATCAAGGAAATTCGGTTGTATCTTCTACTTTTCATTAATATAATACGGTGGCACGTCTCTTTCCCATAAAATGATTAGTATTTTATTACATGATTCCTTGATCACATGTTTAGGTTGTCATTGAATTCTACTATTGCTACTTTCATGTTGGTTGGTTTGTGTTATCGCAGATCTGATTCCATAAGAGCACTGGAGTGAAGCAGGGACAACAAAGATATAAGGAAGCGATTCATAAGGTATGTTATCTATTCCTCCTTTGGTAGTAAACTCAATGATCACAACTTAGGGAAAGTGTCTTGTTCCGTCTCGTTTTTTTCTAGATCCAGGTGGATATAGGGGGATTAGTTCATGTCTGCATCTACCGATTTACCCAATAACATGGCTAACCCCACATGTTTAAGTAATGGATGTTGATGTGGCATCCACTCACACCATGATGATCAATACGATAGGTCAAATTGTAGAAGGTATAACTTTCACATACAAACTCTGATTGAGGTGATTCTTGCATCGTTGGAAAGGTCTTAGTGTGTAAAATATAGAAGGAAACTCCATAGTAAGATTCATACTCTAATAAAGTTTCATTTTATGCCTCAAAATGGCACCGAAATATTTTAGATGTTTTTTTGGACCCAAATTTCAAAATTTGGACCAATCGCTACAATGCCTCTACAAGTTGATTCCTCCAATTTTTTCACCCATAAAGCATCGAGATAGATCAAAATAATTTAATAATCCAATACAGATCATATAATTATATTTTTTCAGGGTTGGGCATGGTTTGATACAAGGATTCCCATTGATCCAGGTGGTAGGTGAGAGGCCACCCACCTATTCCAACTGGCTCCTCGTGTCCAGTTTTTGTTCAACACGTTCTTCTGTATGGATTTGTAATTGTGGGTTCTACACTTCTTGGGTTGTATGAATCCCCACACATCCTCCAGGTGGATATGGGTGGCCTCTCACCTAATCCACCTACCTTATTTTGTATGTTTTTATGTCATCACATCTTCTTGTAATTCCAGGGCCGTTTTGGGGCCCTAAACGTTGTTTTTTTGGCTCGCCACAGTCAAACTGTAGACGAAGTCACATTTTGACAACATAATGTGTATTTATCTGAAAGAAATTTCCAACGGGATATCAAGCACCTCAAACGAAGGTTGTATGCAAAATTTATGACCCTGGGAAGTTGGGGTACCAAATTACACCAACTTACCCATAGGGCCCACATGACTTTTGGTGTTTCACATTCTAGGGTTAGGTTTTTGGATGTCTAGGGTTTTGGAATTCATGAGTAATATAAAAAATGCCTCTAGAGCCTCATTGTAATCGATTCTTCTCAGACGGATGTGTGTAACATCCACATCTCTTCTCAGATATAGCTACCACCATTTGTGCAAGTGTTTCAGTTCTGCAGTTTTACAGTTTCAACCTATTTCATTATTTAATATAAGATATTGTTCATTGGATATTTGTGTTATTATTCATATCTCCATGTTTATTGTATTCAATATGTTAATCAGTTCGTTCCGCTCCTAAATCCAGATCAGTGGTATCAGAGTGGTCTTCTCTTCATTTATTTTTCTTCGTGCATGTCCCTGATAAGATCTGGGTACAAGAAGTTGGGACTCGAACCAATCAAGACATTACAAGATCGGTTGCTCCAAGCTTGAAAAAAACCCATGGGGGAAAAAAGAAATATGATGGAGCAGGAGATCCTATTAAAATGTTTCTCAAGGAAGCCCTCGCGTGACAAAGGAATGAAATGATGGACAATTTCGTGTAGATCCTTCGACGACTGCCCATAGGATAAGCATCTTCATCAAGTGGCCATGCTAGCCCCTTCAAGGTATAGGTAAATTTTGATATTCCGTTATTTGAAAGATTGATAGATGTAGATGCTGTAGATAAATGGTTGAATCTACTAGAAGGATATTTTTTGGTCCACAATTTTTTCGATAGGGAAAATATCACTTTTTCGCTCCTCAAGTTCGTTCCCCATGTTAAAGACTAGTGGGATACTTACTCTGAGCAAAGGGATATGGATGAATCTACAATGTTTATGGTGGCCCCTACATGGGATTCCTTCTGGGATGCCATTAAAGAATAATACTACCCTATTGGAAGCTACGAGGACCAGTACACCAGATGGACCATTCTACGTCAAGAAAGGGACCATACAATACTAGATTTCACCAATATTTTCCATACCCTACGCACCAAATTGGGTATCAAATAATCTGAGCGTCATCTGGTGCTCAAATAATGTGGATTTTTTCATATATACATTTAAACATAAATGGATTTCCTAGACATCGCCTCATTGGGCACGACTTATAGATACCTTGTCAAGATCAAGCATAAATTTAAGCAAAAATGACGAGAGTTTGGATCTGCAAACCCCTCACAGCCGAAGCAGGGAAAAGGAAACCCCAACCCACATAGAAAGGGACCAAGTCGAGATGGAAATCCTCAGGACAACCAGTCCAATCCAGAACACAAGAAGGGAAATGAGAAGATGAAGAAGGACACGGGAAAATGGCGTGAGTACCATAAATGTCCTTGGTACACCACTGAAGAATTCTGCTCAAAGAAGTCCCTCGTGGCCGAGCTGAAGGCTTCCAAGTCAGAGGCCGATTCTGATTCTGTGTTAAATCCTGAAGGAGGGAAGCAGATTATCAATGCTGAACCCAATGCCACCATCATTACCACCAAAGTCTGGTCAAGCGAACCAGAAGAAACAGAGGAAAGGGAACGCCTCTTTCACTCATAGATGTGGGTTAAGGGGGATCTGATTCATTTCATTATCGAAAATGATAGTCAGAAGAACCTGATTTTAGCAGAGGTCATCAAGAAGCTAGACCTACCATTGACACTGCACCCGCATCCCTACACCATCAGCTAGCTTTGCCAAGGAAGAGATCTCCATGTCAACCAACAATGTCGTCTGCCCTACGACATAAAGACTTTCAAAGATGAGGTATTGTGTGATATTTCTCCCCTTGAAGTTTGTGATGTTATTTTAGGAAAACCATATTTGTGGAAGCATCAAGCTATGTATGAGTCTAGACTCCGCAATGTTATTATTACTCTGGGTAGATAATTGTATAGGATCCTAGAGGTAGCGCAACCTAATGTTATTTCTTTAATCTTTTCTAAGAAATGATGTAAGGTCATTTCACAGACCGAGAAGTTCATCTTCTTCTGATCTATGCTCACAATAAGCAAAAGGTCTCCGCCAAATCCATGGCCTCTACACAATGCCTCTCTTTGTAGCATAAGAAAGTGGACGAGATCACGAAAGAATACAGATACATCTTTGCCTCACCTACAGGGGTACCGACACACTGCCAAGTCAAGCATCCAATTGATCTGACCCTCGACGCACATCTACCTAATGGACCAGTCTATCGATGCTTGATGATGGAGAATGATGAAATCAGGTGTCATATCTAATAGATTTTTCATAAGTGGAACATCATACCCAACTCCTCCCCTTGAGGAATCCCGATTGTACTGGGGAAGAAGAAGGATGGGACTTGGAGACTCTGCATTGATTACAGAGCCTTAAACAAAATCACAGTCAGGAACCGCTACCCCATTCCAAGGATTGATGAACTTCTTGACCAACTCAAGGGGGAAAATTTCTTCAATAATATTGACCTAAAGTCTGGCTACCACTAGGTTCCCATCGAACCAACTGATGTATGGAAGACAACCTTCAAGTCTAAAGAAGGTCTCTACGAATGGCTAGTCATGCCCTTTGGCTTAAAAAATGCATCAACCACTTTCATGAGGTTGATGGATGATGTATTGAGACCCTTCACCAACTCCTTTGTGGTAGTATATTTGGATGACATCCTCATCTTGAACATAACGTGGGAGGAGCACACGCGACATATTCATCAGGGTTTGAGCACTCTGCGACAACACAAGATTTATGCCAACTTGGAAAAATGATCTTTTGGCATGAATAGGGTCCAATACTTGGACTACATTATTGACAAGAATGGGGTACATGTTGATCCAGCTAAGATCCAAGTCATCCGTGACTGGCCAGTCCTGACTGAACTTTGAAGCTTTTTTAGACTAGCCAACTTCTACCAATGGTTCATGTTGGGATTCTCCCATATTTCATGGGCCCTCATCCAGGTGACGAAGGGAGGTGGTAGGGCCAAGTTCATGTGGGGGAAGGAGAAACAATGATCATTCAATGATCTGAAGCATCGCTTGTGCTCATATCCAATAATCTCCTTTCTTGATCTGTAACAACCATTCGAGATTGAGAATGATGCATATGACCATGTTGTGGGCGCAATTCTCACTCAACATGGGCATTCGGTGGAATTCCACAGTGAGACACTCTTCGATACTATCCAAAAATACCCCACCTATGACAAGGAAATTTATTCCATTGTACAAGCCTGTCATCAATGGAAACATTACATTTTGGGGAAAGAGACAATCATACACACTAATCATAAACCTCTACAGTTCATATAGACACAAGGGAAATTGTAGAATGATGATCATCATAAGTGGTCCACCTACCTACAATAGTTCCATCTCAACATCAAGTATAAGACATGTATCTCAAATCATGTCACTGACTAGCTCAGTCGGCCTTCTGTGGCTACACTCACCACTATGCTCCATTCTTGTGGACATGAAGCATCTGAGTGGCCCCAACTTTATCAACAGGATCCAGACTTCGCCACCACATATCACAGCTTGGGTACAGGCGCAACTATCACTATTTTTCACATTCAGGACAAAATCTTATGCCACCTGGGCCATATCTATGTTCCTACAAGCGAGCGTTCAAAGCTGGTTTGGGAAGCCCACTACAGTCAGGTAGTAGGACATTTTGGCGTAGAGAAAACTTTGGCCGTTCTTTATAAACATTTTTATTGGCCAAAACTTCGATAGGACGTCAAAAAGTATATCAGATCTTTAACTGCCTGTTAAATTGCCAAGCCAACCATCAAGAAGCAAGGCTTATACACCCCTCTTCCTATTCCTGAGAAGCCTTGGGAGTCCATATTAATGGATTACATGTCTGTATTGTTGTCCACTAAGAAATAAAATGACTGCATGTTTGTGGTCATTGATCGGTTTTCAAACATGGCCATCCTCATAGCCTGTACGAAGAATTTCACATCGACAGATACTGCCAAGCTCTTATTCGAATGAGTGTGGGTCCAGTTTGGGATACCACAGACCATCATCTGTGATCGATACAACAGGTTCCTCAACACCTTTTGGTTGAGTCTCTAGTCTCTGTTGGACACTAAGCTCACAAAATCCATTTCTTTCCACTCCCAAACCGATGGCCAAATAGAGGTCATCAATCATATGATTGTGCACATCCTGAACATGTACAATTCTAAGCATCCACATACATGGGACACGAGTCTCCCATATGTCCAACACAGTTACAACATGGCTCTCCATAGTTCCACCAACCATAGCCCATTTCAGGTGGGTCTGGGATTCCAACCCTTGGGACCCATTGATGTTGTACTTCCTCTTTCCACCGCACAAACAAAATCTTCCCCTGATTAGTCTGTGATCTACAAATCCACTAGATTCATTGAGTGGATTCAACACATCCACCAACAGGTCCAATTTTTTTATAGAAATACAATGCTAAGTACAGGAAGCACCATGATCAACATAGCGTACCACACCAGTTTCAGGTTGGCGAAAAAGTATGTATACATTTACAGAAGTAGTGTCTCATCGGGTCCCATTGGAAGCTTCACCCACTTTTTTATGGGCCTTACACTATCACCAAGGCTGTGGGTAACAATGATTTTGAGCTCAACACTCCACCCTTCCTTGGTTTTCATCCAGTATTCAGTGTGGACCTCCTTCAACCATATTTTCCACTATTATTGGACATCTTCGAGATCACCGAACAACTGCCACCAACAGAGCTCAATCATGGCTGCATGGAACAAGCATACATTGACCAGATAGTGGACACACAGGTCAAGGTCACTCACCATCAACGGATCTAGTTTTATCGGGTTGTCAAGGCAGGGCAACTCCTACACCAAGGTAAGTGGCTCACCTCGGGCCAAATCCAACAGAAGTTTCCTCACCTGATGGGGGAACTCAATGCAATGGATACCATTGATTCCTAAGGGGGGATGATTGATCCAGGTGGATATTGGTGGCCACCCACCTATTCCAACTGGCTCCTCGTGTCTGTTTTTTGTTCAACACGTTCTTCTGTACTGCTTTGTAATTGTGGGTTCTACACTTCTAGGGCTGTCTGAAGTCCCACACATCCTTCAGGTGGATACAGGTGGCCTCTCACCTAATCCAACTGCCTTATTTTTTATTTGTTCATGTTAGCACATCTTGTTGTACTTCTAGGGCCATTTTGGGGCCCTAAATGTTGTTTTTTTGGCTCACCATAGTCAAACTATAGATAGAGTTAGATTTTGATGATAGAATGTGTATCTCTCTGAAAGACCTTTCCAACGGGATATCACACACCTAAAACGAAGGTCATATGCAAAAGTTACGACCCTGGGAAGTTGAGGTACCAAATTACACCAACTTACCCATAGGGCCCACATGACTTTTGACGTTTCACCTTTTAGGGTTAGGTTTTTGGATGTCTAGGGTTTTGGAATTCATGAGTAATATCAAAAAGGCCTCTGGAGCCTCATTGAAATTGATTCTTCTCAAACGGATGCGCGTAGCAGCCACATCTCTTCTTAGAGATAGCTACCACCATTCGAGCAAGTGTTTCAATTCTACAGTTTTATAGTTTCAAGCTATTTCATTATTTAATAGAAGATATTGTTCACTGGATATTTGTGTTATTCTTCATATCTCTATGTTTATTATATTTAGTTTGTTAATTAGTTCGTTCTGCTCCTAAATTTGGATCAATTATCCACTCTGTTTTTTCTTCCAATGGCTGAAGGATTAAGCAGAGCATTGCTGAAGGCAAAGAGAGATGGGGATTTTAAAAGAATCAGAGTGGGTGTATATTTTTTCTTATCTCATTTATTATTTGTGGATAAAATTTTCTTTTCTATGATGGTTCTCATAAGGATTCTCTAAATATTAGAGAGATATTAGATTTATAATGTATTTCCACTAGAATACATGTTAATATGGGGAAATCCTTTGTCCCTTTCTCAGGTATTTGTGAAGAAGATAAAATATCATTCTCTTAGTTGTTTCTTTATTCTAAAGTTGATATATGGTTTGGTATAAATTACTTATGTTTTTATTTAAAACCCAATGATTACACAAAAAAAATATGGGGGCTGGATAATCTCAAAGGTTGATTTTTTTTTTTTGTCTAGTATAATCGCTGGCTATATAGGGGGGGTGGGTAGATTAGTGCTAGTGAAATATGTATTAAAATCCATCTTGGTGTATTGGGTATCTATATCCTTTATTCCTAAGGGTTTTTTGGATTATATTACGAGGCTTAGATTTATATTCTTGTGGGATGGTGATAAGGATTAAAAGGGATTCCCTTGGGTCAGTTGGAAAAAAATTATTGTACTCAAGGATGATCATGGTTAGGGATTAAAAAAAATAATTTATTTGAAAATACCTTAGAAAAAAAGTGTGTTTGGAGGATCATTCAAGGTAAGGTTATTTTGTGTCAGGTGATTAGGTAAAAGAATAATTATCCCCTCTCCATTGAGGATTGGATCAGGTTCCCATATAAATATTTTCATAACCGGGAATTGGTTGATCCAGAAGGTGGGATTTTGAATTAGATTCAAATTAGGGGGGTTCCATATGTTGACTATGATAAAAAAAATTAGGTTTCTAAGGAATATTATTTCTTTCCTAAGAGATAGAGGTTTCTTCCATTTATCTCAAGTGGTGGATGTGGAAAATTCTATAATCTAGAGTTAGGAGTGCTTGTCTACAACTAGATCAGGTCTCAATGGAAAAATGTTTGATTTGGGTGGAGTACATTCCTACATTAAGGTATAGTCATGTTAGGATCAAATAGTTTGAAGATGAACTTGTTTGGTCAAGGAATCTTGTTGGAGGAATCTATATTAATCCAAAGCTAGGTTAAAACGTTCTTAGTGAGGAGGAACACCTAGTAGGTATGGAGTGGTGGTTTAAAGTGACTTGAAAGTTTAAATGTCCTTTTAGTTATAGAATATTTATCTGGTCAACGCTCAAGAGCAAGGTACCTACTTCCTACTTGGGTTAACATGCAAAAAAGGAGTTGGGAGAGTCTTGGCAGATGCCCTCTTTGTAAGGTATTTGAAAATTCCACCATATGTTGATTTCTTGTGAGTATGTTGGTATAGTGTGGAATGAATTTGAAGAGGTGAATAATCATATGAATGTTTCTGGGGTCAATTAGTTGAATATTTTTTTAAACAATGGTGTGGAAACCCTCTTGTTAGACCCTTTAAATCCCTCCCTCTTATCATTGCCTGGGAAGTTTGGTTAGCTAGGAACTCCTGATCATTTGAAGAAAAAATGTTGCCTTCTGTTGGAAGGCTAACTTCCAACCAAAATTCAAGAAAGAGAGTACATTGTGACATGTACACATGAGACCATCAAGGAAAATATATTGGTGTGAACAATCTACCATCTTTATTCATGATTTGATAGGTATTTATACAATGATATGGATGGTTGGAGCGGTTGCACCCTCTCCAACTAATCACCCATTGTTGGGTGCATGCCTATTTTGGGAAGAAAGTCTATTTTGGTCGCAAGCCTATTTTTGGGAGAGAGATATGTTTTTGGGAAAGACCTATATTTGGAAAGAAAGACCTAATTTTGGAGTACTCACAACAGGTGGCAAGAAAGAAACATGCATAAAAAGAAGGAAAAGCAATATGCATAATGAAAAGCAACGTGGCACAGACAGACAAGCCTAACTGTGATAGGGTTAGGGTTTTTGACAAAGATTGTAATGGATATAAGCCTATAAATTAGTATAAGTAAGGACCTAGGAGGTCAAAAGTTGTGGACTAAGTTGTACACAAGGTTCATGAGGTTCTAGAGGTAAAAGGTTTAGGAAGTTCAAGAGTTCAATCGATAATTGTAAGAAAGGTTGTAATGAGTCTTGTATAAGAGTCGAATAAGTTAGTTTTTGAGGGCGAGGTAACATGCTGAGGAGCATGGTGTGATCTAGTTAGCCTCACAAAGGGTTCCTACCCTCATTTTAATTATATTACTGAATATGTAATGCGTGCAACACAAGATTTTGCAGCAGAATAAATAAAAGAGAAGAGAAGCCAGATCTTTGTGGACATAGCCCTAGGAGGGGGTGAACCACGGCAAAAACTTGTGCTCTATGTGGTTTTTAATGAATGATTTAATTTTTTGTTGATCATTAACTTAAGAATGAATGGTTAAAGTAGCTCTATCAACATGCACGCATAGGTTTAAAGATGAATAAATCATAGAAGTAAATTAATGATTAACAAGGATAATGCATAAGGAAGAAAGAACCCAACCACAATCCCCATTCATTCCTAGACTAAAAGCATTTGAGTATTGCAATCCCCCATAAAAGCTATATTGGGTGAGACTATGTTGTGCACTGTGTGCACATCGTTTCCTTGTGGTTTACCAGGAGGGATGATAGTTTTGAGGGTTTTATTGGAAACCTGTTTAAGATCAGAACCTAGGTCAGCCCAAGAAGAAGAAAACCAACAAATGGTTCCGTTGTCCATTGGAACTACATAGGATTGAGTTGATGGGATCTATGGAAGAAAAGCGTGAAGAATGAAAGTATAGAAGGGAATGTTCAGGCCATGGAATCCAATGAAGGCAGAGATTGAAAGATGGTTGAAAACAAAAGGAACTTGAGTTTGTGCAGAAGGACAACAAAAACCCTAAGTTAACACCACACAAATATCTCGACAAATACGTGTTTATCGACTTGCAAGAGGTATTTTTCTATGATTTCCTGCATTTTTTGCAGGAGTGGTTATTGAGGTTAAAGGAAAACCACCCTACGAATCATATCCGACAACTGGAGTGGAATCATGTGAATATCGTGTAGTTACAACAAGTTAATAACAAATTCACGTGCGCAATATATTTATGGTAAGATAGTATTGTTGTAGGGTTTATCACCGAATTTGTAGTAGATACTGCAAATTCCTACACCACAACAAAGAAGGATTTTATAAAGGGACCAAAAGGTAGGTAAATCATATCATTGTATACTTCAATCAAGATTTTATTGTATGACAACAATGTGATCACCATAAAATCAGACAACTAAACTTCCCTGCGTGCATGGGGGAAGGGGGGAAGCACTAAAAGGGAGGTTGATATATGGATAGGGAGATGGATAAGGGGAATAAGAAGGATTCCATGGACCCAATCATGATGGAAGAGGACCAGATAAAGAAAATAATGGCAAAATATGGAAAGACGCGCAGCTAAATACCTTACCAATATAAAATGAATAACAAGAAGAGAGCCATAACTGACAGAGAGGGCTTGGCGAGTGATGAAGAAGAGGTAGAGGATCTTTGGGCTGTGGAGTAGATTGAGGAAATATTTTTCACAATATATGAAAGGAAAACATGAGGTCCATGGTCAGGAACAAAAGGCATAACTCCAATCCAGATCACTGTCAGTGTGGAACCTACAACCCCATGTGGGACTAATACACCATAAAGAACACCAACGTTTAGACAACCAAATTTTAGTGGAATAAGAACAATAGGACAGGGAGCCAATCAAGGAAAATCAACTGGAGGAGCAAGTTCAAGAAGTAACAGTCGAATATATACACTGCACAGAGGTAGTAGTTCAACACAATTCAAAATGGAAAGACATGATCCCACAATGAGATTACCAGAATTTTGGGGAGAGGCATCAAATGAACCTAAAAAGCACTTATTCATTTGTGAGAAGATCTGAGACGCAAAGAAGATCATATATGAGGATACAAAGCTCGTGTAGTTAGCTATCACACTAAGAGATTGTGCGCTAGATTGGTACATGAGCCTAGATGTAAACATTCCATAGGGAGTACCAAAGACTATCACAGATGTGAAAAAATTATTAGTAAACGAATTTCAGAAGCCCATCTCAGAAGACCAGTACATGAATGAAATGATTGAAATCAGGCAGAAACTAGGTGAGTCTATTTGGGATATTTATAAGAGGTTCAAACGTCTGAAAGGTAACTTGAAATATGCAATTACTAACATGCAACATAACAACTTATTTGTGAACTCATTGTTACCACACTTGAAGTATCCTTTAAGACAACATAAGTTCCAAACTCTAGTAGAGGATCTGTAGGAAACCCTGTAACTGGAAGAGAACCAATATTAGCATACCTATCTAACAATAGAAGAGATGAAGGAAGATTTGAAGAATCTAACATTTCAACTTAACTAGAATAAGGGAAAAGATAAAATATAAGTTGTTTGGTGTACACTATGCAGGACAAAAGGACACCGTAGGAACGAATGTCCAACTTTTGCACAGTACATGGAAACAGGGGTGCCGAACCCCTTCCCAACAAGAGGAACATGGCGCGATATTCGTAAGACACATGGTCATGATCCATATCATTGACCAATGATGCAGAAGTATAAGACACTACCAAAACATTCATATGCAAATCATTGGGTCATGATGATAAGGTTTGTAGAACGATGGAAATGATGAGAGAAAGAACTCCAAACACTTATAGGGTGAAAATAGAAATGATGACATGACAAGATGCACCTTATTTCAACCATGTACTACCACCATACAACAATGCGCAACCACAGTACAATAATGCGCAACCACAATATAATAATGCGCAACCACAATATAACCTTGCGTAGTATAAGAAGGTACCCCAATACAACACACCATGAGGAAATCGAGGTGGATACAGAGGTGGAGGACGAGGAAAATGAGGATTTGGATGAGGCATAGGATCAATAGTGTGCCACAACTGCCAACAACCAGGAAATTATGCAAGGGATTTGCACTTCCATCGACGACATGTATGTATTTTTGGGAAGCATACCATGACACAGAAGACTACCTAACACTCTTGGGAAAGATCTAGGAAAAAAGGAACCAGAACAACTAGAACGTCCAGTGGATTTTTACAGAATATAGGGATGATGGGAAAACCATCAATATAGTCACTCGAGGAGGATCTAAGACACGATTTGATGCAAAAAAACAAGATCCAACTCAACACCAATGGTTTAAGAAGAATACCGAGCCACAAAAAAAGTTTGACGTGCGAAAAGAAAATGAAATATTTAAGGAGGTCAGCCGAGAGATTCTCAAGAAGAATGTTATGTCTACATTAATCGCGCATCAAACTCAAAACCCACCAATGTATGAGATGCCATATTCAATAGAACATACCAGTAAAGGACAACTTTTAAAGCAATTAAGTGCCATAAATACTTTTTTGCAATTCCGTGTTAAGTTATTGGATGATCCATCATCTATTAAGGTTTTACAAAATCTGCTAGAAATATGCAACACAAGGTATAATGGAAGTTAGAGTAGAAAATAATCAATCATCTCCATACCAGAAGAAGGACAAGCAGAGAATTCAGACTGAATTCCAATGTTGGGGATTTCAACATGGGAGATATTATACTGGATTTAGGCTTTGAAGTAAATGTATTTCCTAAGAAGACATGGCAGGGTATGGGAGAACCCACATTAGGCTATTCACCTATCTAGTTGAAACTAGAAAATCAACAAAGAGTGTTACCAATTGGAAGGATTAAAGGTGTGATAGTAGATTTGGATGGAGTGCGCACTATGGAATATTTTGAAGTGATAGAGATAGTAGATGGAAAAACACCTTATCCAACATTACTTGGATTGGTTTGGTCATTCAATAACCAGGATATAATCAACCCAAAGACAAGAAAAATAACTTTTGAATCAGGAAAATATAGTCATTGCACCATTAGATCCTTCAGAAGGATAAATGTTAGTAGAGGTGACTTGTTTGGATCTGGAAGAAATAAACCAGTTGTACCGAACCATCGTGTGAGAAGAGAATTATGGAAACTAAACTGCGGATGGGGTACTCAGTTGGAGAAGCATTACATCATGTGATTCCAATGCAGACACAGTTTTGGAGAATTGGCAACAACGATTACATGAAGTTTACACAAGGAGGTGCGTAATAATAGGTCGCGCAGTAAGATGGGTTGGTAAAAAGATAAGAGAACATCCCAGTTTTCATGGGCTAAATGACTTAGAGGAATTCTTGAAAAAATATGAAGATGAAGTGCTAGAAATTCATAGGCTCTTAACCTTAGATATTTCACTCAAGGAAAAAACTGCAAGATTGCGGGGTGCGCACAAAGAAACAATCTAGGACTGGTATCAGTGTAAACGACTACTGCGCATTAGATTTGGTGCATAATCGGGGAGAAATACAGTGAAAAATTATGATGGACAAGGAAGACTAGTGCAACACTTGGAGAAGTGTAGAACACAACGGAGGATGACACCACCAGAGGAATGGCCTTGTCAGTTTATTCATACATTGTAAGGGATCCTAGGGAACTAGTACATAGACTAGGAGATGCACAGAGGCACTACATAATGGACATGATTACAACAGAATTTTGTAGTAACCTTCTCATTCGAACATGAGAACCCCAACATTGATTCAACAATAAAGCTAATACAAGGAGTGTTATTATTTGATGAACCAGAGGTTGAAATCATGACATAATATCAACAACAAAACAAATAGATAGTCAAAGAGTTACTCTTTTGTTATTATGTCAAAAAAGAACAACTAGATAAAGATGATCCGCGCAACATTTAGATCACAAAGATTGAAGGAGAGAGAGAGGTGGAAGGTCCATATCTGGAGTCTGAGGCATTTGCTGCACCAATCAAAGTTAAGAAAGTCAACATAGGGATGTGTTGGCCCTTGGTTATGGAAGGAAGCGAAGATCGAGGAAGAAAAGGTCAAACACGAATTGCGCGGGAGACACAGTGATTGTCACTGGGTCGAAGTAAGAAAAAGAGAAGAAAAGTCAGAGCGAAGTATGGAAAAGAAATCCATTGGATGAGGAGATTGAGGATGACAGATCAACAAGGAAGATGGATCGAGGAAAACTTAGCAAGTATAGAAATCCACCATTGGATGCTTTGGGGCACCGCACGAGAAGGGAGGAAAGACAGGCTGGCGAAGCCCTGAAAAGGAAGGTCAAGTTGACCTAGGGTTTTAGACACCTAGGGTTTTGGGTAATTAGGGTTTTGACACCTAGGTTTCAACCTAAGGCTGTCGGTGAGGGACTATAATGTATAAATAGAGGTCGAGAGGACCTAGTTCAGGTTGGTACTAGTGTTGGGTATTGATATTGATTGTTGTTGGTTGAGAGATTATTGTATTGTGAGAGTGAGGAGTGATGAGAATGAGAGCCTTGTACTATTGTAAGATCTTCAACTGGGTGCAAAGATCAAGTTCTGCAGCTGGGTGCGCAGGAAGGTGGGAGACAGAGAGAAGAAGAGAGAAGATCTGCTAACTAAGAGCGTAGATCAGAACTGTAAGCTTTATCTCAATATATCATAAGCATAGTTCTGTGGATGTAGCCCTAGAGAGAGGGTGAACCACATATATTTTGTGTCGAATGTGTGATTGTTACCTGGATCTCTGTCATTGTTATACTGTTATTTGAATTATTGTGTTAGATCAGATTTATAGCTGTGCAGAGTAGATCTAGATGATAAGAGGTATATGAATGTTGCAATATTGTTGTATTAGTTCCACTTGATATTCCCCTGGTTGTAGACATCTCTATCCTGCAACCCCCCTCTTATCTACATCAGGTGAGACTACATCTGCTTTGTAGGTGTTGCCGAAAGGGCCAGTAGCTAGGACTTGTTGGTGCACTCTTGGAGTGAACCCTGGGTCTTCCCTTATGCCAACAAATGGTTTCGTTGCTAGAACCATAATCTTTTTAAGGGAATGTCAAGGTGGTTCCCATTGAAGAAAAAGATTCAAAAGTGGATATAGGATCAAGAGAGGGACTTCACTGAAGCCCAGAACAAGAACCCTAAAATGAGTACTGAAGATTGGCTACAAAGATACATCTTCATCGACATTCATGAGATCTTCTTTGGAGGAATCCACCAGGAGTTGTTTGAGTGGTTGGCTAGGTTAGCCGATACCCAGTTCGAGATCAGATCTAGACCTCCTATGGTTTGGACACCAACACTGATCCAGAAGGTCAAGAGAGTTGACAACATTGTATCCAGAGAAATAGATCATTGGTTTGATAGTACCATTGGAGGGTATATCACCAAATTTTCTGTTGATAGGATATAATCATATAGCCAAGCCGAGAGATACTTTTTCAAAGGACCCAGAGGAAAATTTTTGCACTTTATAAAGATGAGAATCAAGATGTTGTTGCATGAAAAGAACGTCTTGAAGATACAGTAGATTGGCTGGACCTGAAAAGGATACTGTTCAGAAATTCAGACAGCGACAACGACAACGACACAGAAGCTGGACATATGCGTAGTGGAAGAGTATTCAAAGGGGTTCAACTTGAGAACCTATTTAAGTAAAACTATAGAGAAGAGGGTTTCTACAGTGGAGAAGAGGTAGATCTAACTGATGAAGAACATTCAGAACCCACCAGAACAGAAGAAGAGGAAGCTAAAGAACTTCGCCAAAGCGAGCCAGAAACCTCAGGAACTGTGCAAATTACTAAAGTAAGTAACATTAACCGTCTTGTTGTTTCAATAGAACCAAGTAGCCAGAATAGCTAGAACCACCAGAGTCTTCAGAGTGTTGTTACTAGCAAATCAACCTATACTCAGACAGGAAGCCTAGGGAACTCTATGGCAGATGGGATGAGGCTCCCTATCTTCACGGGATATGGATCTGAGGATCCCAATCAACACTGGTTCCTATGTGAGGCCGCGTGGTATATTAAAAGTGTCACCGATGAAGCCATCAAGAGAATCCAGTTCAACACTACGCTAAGCGACCACGCGCTGAGTTGGTACATGAAACTTGTCCAAGGACTGGCGCAGTCTAAGCCACTGAATGAGATCAAGAATGCATTGATTGCAGAGTTTAAGAAAACTAAGTTGGAGTCACAATGTATTACAGAGCTAAAAGAGATCAAATAAAAGGTAGCAAAACCTGTTTGGGAGTTTGACGAGAGATTCAAGACCCTAACAGGCCGATTAACTTTTGAGATCCCCGATGAATAGAACAAAGAATGGTTCATCGCGGCGCTGTTACCACACATCAAAGTTCCCCTAATGCAGTAGAATATTGCATCACAGGAAGAAGCTTTGGAGATCGCCATGAATCTTGAATCAACACCTATGGGAGAATCTAGCTCAGGCATGAGCCAGATCTTGATCCAACTGACTAGTTTGTCTCTGCAGGTCGAGGATATGAAGAAGGAAAAGGGGAAGGACAAAAGAGAAGATATTTGGTGTGTAATATGCATATCCAAAGGTCATGATAAGGAACACTGTCCCTTATTTCATGAGTATTTGGCCTCAAGAGCACCGAGCCCCTTGAAGCAAGTTAACCTGCCCTGGTGCGATGTATGCAGAAATAGGCATTGCCCATGTGAGTGATATTACATGGAGAAGTATGTTCAGACACCCAAGAACTTATATTTCACATTCTATAAATCAATGGGGCATGATGATCGATATTGTAGAGCTTACGATCTCATGCATGAGAGGTCGAGGGACATATACAAGATTCAAGGCGAAGTACAACAAGAAGGAAACACTCGGTAGTACAACTCTCCAGGGAGAGGAAACTTCAATCCTTGTGGTGGATACATAGGATGAGGACGAGGAGGAGGTATGGGCTAAGGATGAGGACAAATAATCTGTTATAACTACACGCAACCAAGACATTTAGCGAGGGACTGCCAGAACCCTTGCACAACCTGCAGTTATTGTAACTCTTTCGAGCATGTCATAGAAGAATTCTCTGTGCTACTGACTAAGTTTCAGGAAAGACAAGGACCCCAACATAACCCACAAGTGAAAATTATATATGCCAAACCGTGCAGAATAGACCCTAGAGTTGTTGTTATTACTCGAGGAGGCACTGCTACAGGGGAAGATAGAACAATCCAAGGAAAGACCGCAGAAGAGTCAGGTATCAGGAAAGCTCTGGAGAAGACTCAGGCTTTGATGCAAGGAAAGAAAGAAAAATCTTCGAGGAAGCAAGACATGAGTTCAATGGGAACCAAGGATCCTCATATAAAACATGACCAAAAATAAAAGAGTATGGAATGCCTCAGACATTTGATCAATCAACTTCACCGAAAGAAGGAAAAGAGGTAAGTAAACTCATCAAATATTTGTACACTTGTCTTAAGTTAATTCATGATGAGAATGCTGTGCAAGAGTTATAGAACCTAATCAGGTAGTATGAGATAGGAAAGGTAGACCCCTTACTGAACATGGAAGTACACCAGATTGGTAATAAAAGAAGAAAAAACAAAGAATTACATTTGAATGCTCAAATAGGAGAGTATGATATAGACTATGTGGTCCTCGACTTAGGTTCGGAGGTCAATGTCATGACGAAGAAAAATTGGGCACTAATGGGAAAAACGAAGTTGATATATTCCCCTATCAGGCTTAGAATGGCTAATCAACAAGCTATCATCCCATTTGGATGATTGGAGCATGTCCTTGTGGACATCGACGGAGTTAAGACCTTTGCAGATTTTGAGTTAAGTGAAATTGTTGATGATAGCTGCCCTTACCTTGCATTGCTAGGAATTGATTAGGCCTTCAAAAATTCTACTATTGTTGATTTAAAGAAAAGACACATGAGATTTGAAAGAGATGGCCTTAGGGTCATTTCACCCTTAGATTCAGATGAGGGTCCTCGATACACAAAGACTATCAGAGAAGAATATCACACGTAGAAACTAGAAAACATCTACAAACTAACATCCAGACAACAAGATTATATCAATCCTACAGCCGATGGGAATCTGAGCTGGCGAAGTGACAACGCATGTTCATCAGACTTAGAAGAAGCACTGGAGAACTGGTAGAACTAGATGTATGAAGTCTCTACCAGAAAATGTGCTAGACTAACTAGAGAGGTTCGCTGGATTGACACAACAATGAGTAACTTACCCACATTTGATGGGCTGAACTCTTTAGAAAAATTCTTATCAGAGTTTGAGACAAGTGTACCAACACAACAGAGGTTGTTGGCAATGGATGAGGCCATGAAAGCCACACCTGCAATATGGTGGGGGACGCACAAAGGAAACATCACAGACTGGACACAATGTCTAACATTAATGACATCGTGGTTCTCAACACAAGTAGGAAGCTGCGAAATGAGGTACACAAGTCGAAGTTTCCCAAAGGACCATGTGCGAAGCTACGAAGAGGCTTGGAGTGACATTCCTCGAGAACAATGGGTGCACTGATTCATTAAAACACTGGACACGATCCCTATTAATTGATACCTTCAAGTGGAGCTGTGCCTCATCACTACAGAATGGGAAGGTATGCTTCAGAATTTTGTAACCACCTTTTTGTTTGAAAGTGAATTTCCTTCAGTAGATCAAGCACTATAGATTGTGAGGTAGAAAGTATTTAAGGAGGCATCTAGCCTCCCTTTGGAGCAAGAAGAGGATGAATGGACTATGCCATTCCAAAAACTATAAGGATGTTACAACATTAATGCCGACACAGATGATGATCCGAGGAAGGTAAACATCGCTGAGACAGAAGGCCACTGAAATGTGGAAGGACCAGGAGTTGAGCTTCCATTTATTGGAAAACCGATCAAGATAAAGAAAGTCAATATTGGGACATAGGAGACACCAAAGCTTGCCAATGTCGAAGATTACTGGGATGCTGCTACCATTGACAAAATTACAGAATTACTGCACGAGTATCAGGACTTGTTTCTGACCAAGTTCACTGATATGAAGGGTATAAAAGGACCTATGGGAGAGATGAGAATACCTTTGAAACCAGATGCGAATCCAATCAAGAAAATACCCTACAGATTGAACCCAAAATATAAGGAAAAAGTGAAGATTGAGCTCGATAGAATGTTAGAAGCAGGGATTATTGAACCTATCGAAGAGTCGGAGTGGATCAGCCCTATGGTGGTGCAAGACAAGAAGACAGGCGAGATAAGGATCTGCGTAGATCTCAGGAATCTAAATGATGCTTGTTTGCATGATCCTTTCCCTACACCATTCACAGACGAAGTGTTGGATAATGTGGGAGGCCAGGAGGTATATTCTTTTACAGATGGGTTTTCAGGATACCATCAGATCCAGATTGCCAAGGAGGACTGCCACAAGACCACATTTTCCACAGAATGGGGATCCTACCAATACACAGTGATGCCATTTGGACTGAAGAATGCCCCAACCATATTCTCTAGGGTGGTGGTCGAAGCGTTCAAAGAATTTTTGCATAAGTTCTTAGAAGCCTATTTTGATGACTGGACTGTTTTTAGTTTGCTAAAAAATCATATTGAATTTCTAAGACTAATGTTGGACAAATGCAGGCAATTTCAAATTTCTTTAAATTTGAAGAAGTGCATCTTCTTCTCACCATTTGGAGTATTATTAGGACATATTGTATGCAAGCAAGGATTGCTGGTTGATCCAAATAAACTTGCAATTATAGTCGACTTACCACCTCCTACTTCAATCAAACAACTACGCACTGCGCACAGACATACTGGCTATTACAAGAAATTTATCAAAGGATATGCTCAGATTACTATGCCAATGGAGAAGTTATTAAATAAAGGCTGTCAGTTTGGTTGGACAAACAAATTCTAGCAGAGCTTCGACAAACTGAAACAAAAGATGGTGACTGCGCCCATTCTGGTCTTTCCAGACTAAAGCAGAGAATTTCATGTGCATGTCGATGCGTATTCTATTGCATTAGGAGTAGTATTGGCACAACCTGGAGAAGGGGAGATCGACCATCCATTATCATTTTCCAGCAGAAAGCTATCTACAGCTAAAATCAATTACATCACTACAAAGAGAGAAGGATTAGACATGGTGTACGCTCTGCAAAAATTCCGCCATTACTTACTAGGAGGACACTTTAAAATGTTTACTGGTCACTCTGCGCTNGGGGGCGAATATGCAGATGGCTTCTCCTGTTTCAAGAATATGATTTTGAGATCATAGTTAAGCTAGGAAGAATGAACAAGGGACCCGACCACTTGTCGAGGTTGGAACATGGCGAAGAAACCACTAGTCTGGAGGATACACTACCGGATGCACAACTTCTCACCATTAGGAATATGGATGACCACTTCACAGACATAGTCCAATTCCTACCAACATGAATGGCTCCAAGTGAGTATACAATTTTCCAGAAGAAACAACTAGTGGTGCGCGCTGCAGACTTTTCACAGATAGTTGGTTAGCTATATAAGATGGGACCTAATGAGATACTAAGAAGATTTGTGATGGAGGTAGAGTGCCTGCTGATCCTCACAGAAGCTCATGAAGGCATCGCAGAAGGACATTACATAGGGAAAGCAACTTCTCAGAAGGTTCTGCGAGCTGTCCTTTGGTGGCCTACTTTACACAAAGATGCTAAAGAGTATACTAGAGCCTATGATGTATGCCAGAGAGTTGGAAAACCATCCCGAAGAGATGAAATGCCACTAGCAACGCAGATGACCCTACAAGCATTTGAAGAGTGGGCCATTGACTTCGTGGGAACTATAAACCCACCAGGAAACCGCACTGGAGCAAGGTACATTATCACTGCAACAAAATACTTGACTAGATGGGCCGAAGCAAGAGCAGTCAAGGACTGTAGTGCAACTACAACTGCACGTTTTATATTTGATAACATAATAACCAGGTTTGGATGCCCTAAGACCCTTATGAGAGATCAAGGCACTCATTTCATCAACAAGACAGTTGAAGCTCTGACTGAATAATTTGCAGTTCAACATCAGAAGAGTACACCTTACCATCCACAAGAAAACAAAATGGTTGAAGAATTCAACAAAATCTTGGAGACAACATTAAAAAATATTTGTAGCGTGAACATGGATGAGTGGGATTTAAGAGTACCAATAGTACTCTCGGCTTATAGAACCACTTGCAAGAAATTAACAATGCAGACCCCTTTCAAGTTGGTTTATGGTCTCGAAGCTATTGCCCTGATGGAGTACTTGGTACCAAGTTTAAGAATTGTTTCATTTACAAACATGGATGATACTAGCATTGTTCGTGAGAGGCTTTCCCAGCTAGTTGAACTAGAAGAAGACACATTTATTGCAGGATTCCATCAATAGGTATAGAAGGAAAGAGAGAAGGCCTATCATGACAGACACATCAAGAAGAAGGCATTTATGCAAGGTGATTTAATACTGGTGTATGACAGTAAATTTATAAGACATCCAGGGAAGTTCAGAACGCATTGGCTTGGACCATATGAGATCGCCTATGTTATAGAAGGAGGAGCTGCGCAGCTGAAGACATTAAAGGGAGAATGGAAAGAAGGATTAGTGAATGGGAGTCGATTGAAGTTGTATTATGACAACTAGCTACCTCGCAGCTCTCTGTAAAAGAAAGGAGAAAAGGGTCTAGGTACCAGGTGCAGTTGAAACTGGGTACCAGACACAGAAAATATAGTCTGCACAAGAATGGGAAGGAGGCATAAAGCAGAAACAAAAGGATACATTGTGCAGTCCAAAGTCGAAGTGAAACGAAAGGATAATATATGAAGTGCCTCAGGACGAGTCACATGTGAGTGTTGGGGGTCTGTTGGCCCTTGGTTATGGAAGGAAGCGAAGATCGAGGAAGAAAAGGTCAAACACAAACTGTATGAGAGACACAGTGACTGTCGCTGGGTTGAAGTAAGCAAAAGAGAAGAAAAGCTGGAGCGAAGTACGGAAAAGCAAGCCGTTGGATGAGGAGATCAAGGATGATAGATCAACAAGGAAGATGGATTGAGGAAAACTCAACAAGCAGAGAAAGCCACCATTGGATGCTTTGGAGCACCGTGCGAGAAGGGAGGAAAGACAGGCTGGAGAAGCCCTGAAAAGGTGGGTCAAGTTGACCTAGGGTTTTAGACACCTAGGGTTTTTTGGTAATTAGGGTTTTGACACCTAGTTTTCGACCTAAGGCTTTCAGTGAGGGACTATAATGTATAAATAGAGGTCGAGAGGACCTAGGTTGGGTCGGTACTAGTGTTGGGTATTGATATTGATTGTTGTTGCTTGAGAGATTATTGTACTGTGAGAGAGAGGAGTGATGAGAGTGAGAGCCTTATGGTATTGTAAGATCTTCAGCTAGGTGCGAAGATCAAGTTCCACAGCTGGGTGCGCAAGAAGGTGGGAGACAGAGAGAATAAGAGAGAATATCTGCTGACTAAGAGCGTAGATCAGAACTGTAAGATTTATCTCAATATATCATAAGCATAGTTCTGTGGACGTAGCCCTAGAGAGAGGGTGAACCACATATATTTTGTGTCGGATGTGTGATTGATGCCTAGATCTCTGTCATTGTTATACTATTATTTGCATTATTGTGTTAGATCAAATTTATAGCTGCGCATAGTAGATCTAGTTGATAAGAGGTATATGAATGTTGTAGTATTGTTGTATTAGTTCCACTTGATATTCCCTTGGTTGTAGACATCTATGTCCTGCAATCCCCCTCTTATCTACTTCGGGTGAGACTACATCTACTTCGCAGGTGTTTCCAAAAGGGCCAGTAGCTAGGGCTTGTTGATGCGCTCTTGGAGTGAACCTTGGGTCTGCCCCTGTGCCAACAGGATGAAAGAGAATTCTAAAATGGAAAGTATTGGAGACTATTGGGATGAGAAAACATTAGAAAGAATAATAGAGTTACTGCGCGAATATAGTGACCTGTTTCCAACAACCTTTACTGAGATGAAAGACATAGAAAGGGAGCTAGGTGAGATGAAGATACCCCTCAAACCCGAGGCTATACCTGTCAAACAGAGACCTTACAAACTGAATCCAGTGTATAAGAAGAAAGTGAAAGAGAAAATTGACCAAATGTTGGAAGCTAGTATTATACAACCAATAAAGGAATTTAAATGGATTAGTCCCATGGTAGTCCAGGAAAAGAAGCAAGGGGGGATAAATATTTGTGTATACTTGCGGAAAATCAATGATTCTTTCTTACACAACCATTTCCATACCCATTTTAAAAATGAGGTTTTTCATAAAATGTCGGAGGCCAGGAAGCATATTGATTCACATATGGATTCTCAGGATACCATCAGATCAAAATAGCTCAAGAGGACATGTATAATACTACTTTTTCTACAGAATGGGGATCCTACCAATACACAATCATGTCATTTGGACTAAAGAATGCACCAACTATCTTTTGAAGGGTAGTCATAGCTGCTTTTAAGGAATTCATACATCAGTTTCTAGAAATATATCTAGATGATTGGACTGTGTATAGTATTTTGAAGGACCATGTAGAAGTGTTAAGACTAATGTTGGAAATATGCAAGCAATGTTCGATATCATTAAACATCAAGAAATGCATTTTTGGTACACCTTTTGGGATATTGTTGGGACATATAGTGTGTAAACAAGGTTTACTGGTTGACGTTGCTAAGATTGCAGTCATTGTGAATTTACCACCACCAAATTCAGTGTGCTAGTTAAGAGAAACATCGGGACATACATGCTACTACATGAATTTTATAAAGGGTTATGCACAAATTACTGCACCAATGGAGAAAATGTTAAAGAAGGACACCATATTTCAGTGGAATGAAGACTGTCAGCAAGGATTGAACACTCTAAAGGAAAATATGGTGACAACACCTATATTAGTATTTACAGATTGGGAAAAGACATTTCATGTGCACGTATATGCATCAACAATAGCACTTGGAGTAATTCTGGCGCAACTAGGAGTAGGGGACTTGGACCATCCTATAGATTTTTCCAGCATGAATTTGTCAGAATCTAAGTAGAATTGCAACACCACATAAAGAGAAGGCTTAGCCATGGTATATGCACTTCAAAAATTTAGGCATTATTTACTGGGTAAACACTTTAAATTGTTCACATATCATTCTGCCCTCAAATACCTAGTCAACAAGCCAGTGTTGGGGGGGGGGGG
>ML781847.1:397138-422537 GCA_009831015.1 Picea engelmannii | reverse complement strand
TTCAAAAATAAAAAATTTACTCTGTACTTGATATGAGTCCTAATCTAGATCCATCCCAACAATCAATCTATTAAATCATGGAATTATTAGACATCAAGATTTATTAAAAAGATCCATCTTAACTTTTGATTTATTGATAAGTTTTAAAGACAAATCCAAAACTTCCCTAACCGAACTTGTTTTTTTCTTTAAAATTGAAAATAGTCTCTTTCATAATATCTTACTTGTAAATGAATAATTACCAAATTTAAAAATAATATCTTACTTGTAAATGAATAATTACCAAATTTAAAAACTTTATTTAAAGTCATTAATATTCATTAGAGTAGTATTATCTATATCTGTGTTATTATATTTTGTGTTTTTTTGTGAGATATCATATTTTAGATTCCATTTTATAAGCATTGCAAGAACCATTAACGAATTGGTTCCACATAATTTGTATAATTTTAATTTATTATAAATGTAAATGATAAAATTTTATTTCATGCAAATTTACTTGTATTTTATTTAATTATATATAATACAACATTTCCTTGTATTTTATTTAATTATATATAATATAACATTTACATAGAAAATTTTAATATTTTTATTGATTTTATAAATTAGTTCACCTTGAATTGCTATGTAGTGTATTTATATAAAAAAAGTGTTTTTGATTATTTTATTTTATTATTTTAAACTTAAAAAAAATAACAATTAATATCTTATTAAAAAAAAATATTTTTATAAATTTAAAATTTACATTATATTTGTATTTGCATTTATATAGATATATATATTTAAGTAAAAAAGGGTGTTGCCTGTTATATTATATTAACAAAAAGATACATAAAGATACAACGGTGCCTTAGTCACCAAGTGTGTCACCATTTTACCGGAAACCAACACAATTTGGGGCTCATATGTTCCTTCTGGATAAAAAACAAAAAACAAAAGATTGTTTTTCCATCTATCCTACTCGAAGGAAACCAGGATAGATGGCCATGCATCGACTTAAGACTGTTTAAGACATTACAGAGAGATTTGCTATAAGCCTGGACTTGACTCTGAACAACAAGAGTTAAAGCAAAAGGGAGCCCCAACATGGCTGGAAGTAAAAGAGAAAACCAGACTGAAATTAACTAGATCAAATACCCGGTGGCCTGTCATCCTCATCCTCCTGCCGTGCTGCTATGGCCTGGATGAAAAACTGATGGGTGCACGTTGGGCATTTTTTATTTGCTGGGGCATTGGAGTACGCATCCAGAAGCATATCCAATCGTTGTCCCATTAGGAGGACTCGATG
This sequence comes from Picea engelmannii, assembly GCA_009831015.1. Lineage (NCBI taxonomy): Eukaryota > Viridiplantae > Streptophyta > Pinopsida > Pinales > Pinaceae > Picea > Picea engelmannii. The sequence continues at coordinate 421,246 of ML781847.1, read as the reverse complement.
CTCCTAGTATACCATTTGTCCTCGTAGTTCAAACACTAGATCCAAGTGTGCCGCATGGAGGAAGGGTGGTGGGGCACCGGGATGACCATGCACGGTTCGGTTGGGAGTTGGCGCTAGGGTTTCGTCACCCTCGCCTAGAGTGACCCTCGTTTCAATTGTAGCTGCCTCGTCTGGAATAAATTCTTCTGTGTCTGCGCTGCCCACACCCCTGTCCATGGCGGATATGTTTGTATGGTGCACCATTACCGCGCAGGTCCCCTGCGAGACCAAATCCGTGTAAGGCACTTCCTCGACATAACATGTCGGGAATTCCTCACAGAGCCCCCCTGTCGTGCTGCCTCTTGCCTAAGGTTCTAGGGAAGTCATAGTGTTTTCCATGTAAGGCACTTCCTCGACATAATAGGTTGGGTATTCCTCATCAAGCCTCCCCCTTATGCCATTTCCTGCTTGAGTTTCAAGTGCAGTTGGAGGATTTTCTTCCTGCGTAGTGCCTGTGAGCTGCCAATTATGCGAGAGTGAGAGCTGTTCTGGTGGGGTCTGAGCGTGATCCTCCATTGCAGACTCAACAAAATAAGCCTGGAGTGAGAGATAGGTTGCCTGTGCTCTCCGACGAAGAATGGAGTTGGCGAGTGAGAGTGCTCTTTCCAAATGCTGTCTCCTATGGCGCTGAGCAGCGTGGGTGTACCAAGCCGACCCCTGATGAGGTTTGCCTCTCTCCCTAGGCATCGTGGTGAAGGAGTGGGTATCAAACGCACCAGGGCTCAGAAAAGTCGGAGGGATGTAGAGAAAAGCGCACCAGAGCTCACAAATGGCGGAAAGTTGCAGAGCAAGAATGAGCTAAATGCGACCATGCCGCTTCACTTTCATAATCTTGTGGGATGGCTGAACGTGGATTCATAATAAATTTTTCATAGTAAATGCTTGTAGGGCTGGCCCTTTCCCGCGAGGGAGAAGTCACTCAACCGGAGGTCGACTGTAATGGCCTGCTCCCATCGTTAATGTTGAATAGATGGGGAGCGGCCTCCCTCATTTAAAATGAGGCTGGGCACTATACCATGTGGTGGTACTGTGCGACGTGTCACCCAATCCAAAGGTATTTACATTTGTATTAAAAGTGTGTTTTTATTACTTTATTATATACTTTAAACATTAAAAAATAATCACAAATCTTTTAATTTTTTAAAAACGATAAATTATAATTTTTTTTTAACTCAAAGTTGATATTCAATACATTTCTATTAAAATAAAATTGACATTTTTTAGTTTCTCTAAACAAGAAAGTTAATAAAATAAAATTAAAAACGATAAATTATAATTTTTTTAACTCAAAATTGATATTCAATACATTTGTATTAAAATAAAGTTGACATTTTATTAGTTTCTCTAAACAAGGAGTGAGAGAGTTAATAAAATTGCCATTTTATTAGTTTATCTAAACAAGGAATTGATATTCAATAAATTTCTATTAAAATAAAATTGACATTTTATTTTTTTTTCTAAACAAGGAGTGAGAGAGTTAATAAAATTGACATTTTATTAGTTTCTCTAAACAAGGAGTGAGAGAGTTTTTGACATTCTAGAATTTCATGCTCGACAAGCAAGGATAAATGCCAAATTTCTAACATGGATTACAATGCATGTGAGTTGCAGTTTTAAGTGTATCTTATTTAACATGTGAGAATTTTATTGCAAGGGTTGAGATGAAAAAACCCTACTTTGAGTTGGTCAAATTTGATCTTTGATGCAGTTAACTTTGATCAATAATATATAATATAATTTGTGGAAGACCTCTTTGATCTATAGTAGGATTTGTATATGCCATAATCAAGTTTGATTAAGGTTGTGAGTTTGTTGTATGGACTAATGGAGTTATGACTAGATATTGAATAAAATAGTGAAAGTACATTAATGCCATAATTAAGTTTGATTAAGGTTGTGAGTTTGTTGTATGGACCAATGGAGTTATGACTAGATATTGAATAAAATAGTGAAAGTACATAATGTACTAATTAGAGCATAAATGTGATTCAAGGTTGTGAGTTTGTTGTATGGACCAATGGAGTTATGCACTAGATATTGAATAAAATAGTAAAAGTACATAATATACTAATTAGAGCATAAATGTTTTTTTTTTTGCATGACATAGATATCTTGTTTACTGAGTTTATGCTTAAATGCTAAATAAAAGAATACAAAGTTTTTTTTATCAACATTGAAATTTTGCCTATATCAACATTGAAATTTTGTCTATCTAAGTAGTAATGAAATTTGGCATCATTTGTGTATTTAGTTAAGTAACCTTGACTTAGGGTTTACTACGCATGGTATCAAGTTATTTAGTTTTATAGTTTATCACATTCTCTCTATGAAATCTATTTAAGAGATTTGAGTTAGATAAATTATGCAAGAGAATATATGCTAACAAAATGTTAATAAAAAAGAAAACAAATGGACCACACACAATATATAAGAAATTTACTTAGATAAATCTTCACTGGGAAAACCAACAAAGTCAAAGCCACACTTCTCTTTATGGTTTTATTTAATTAAGCATTCACAATACAATGTATAGGTATTCCCCAACATCATTCAACCCTAGACCAATTTTTTTTTAATATAGTGTTAGAACCTAGAAAAACTTGGTGTAAGGACCTAGCCTTGAATGGATTCAGGTACCTTCGTTGCATGATCACCTCAGTGATCATTGATTGGCACATATGGACATGACAGGGGTTGATGGCTAGAATACTTGATTTTGAGCATCCTTGCACCTTGGTAAGGTGCACGACAAACATGTCAGACACCCTTGATAAGACTGGGCTTATGTCAAACCTTAGTAGCTCACATTAGTTGGACACCAAGAGAATATTGGAAGGGAACTTGGCGAGGGAAGGAAAAGAAGGTTATCATGAATGACCTCATCCATAAAAAAGTGGCTAAGAAGAATATACTATATTATAGATGACTTGGGCTCACTCGAATAGGTGCACTTGGTTGGGAATATGTTAGCTAGGAGTACTTAGTTGGGTGCACTTGAACATATGCACATTAGATAAGTGCACTTCTTGGGCGCACTTGGGCACACCTTGTTGGGTGCACTTGGACATGGGTGCACCTTTGGAAGAGTAAACACATGTGGCACTTGCAATGCAACACCATTGGATGTGAACATCAACGAAAATTCATGTGGGAGGAGTTGAGTTGAACAAGGGGGCACTTGGATCTATATTATATTTGAAGGGGCTTGCAAGTGAAAATCAAGTCTCATATAAAAAGGACACCTCAAAAGTGCTAGGGGATTGAAGAAGCATTGATCATTTACACGAAAGTGTAAATGGGATTTGTGATAGCACTAAGTTATGGGGTTGGCACAATAGGGTGAATTGCATTGGTTGAGTGAAAAGAAGAAGAAGACATGACCTACAGAAGGAAATATTGTGGTTGCTTCAGGGGTTGGATGGACCGTTCTTGTAGGTAGTCATTCCTTTTATAAGTGAATGAGCCACATGTAGTTTTCCACACTCCTGTATTGTGTATTATAACATTTTTATCTAAATAAAGTTAAGGCATCCACCTTGGGTTCCACCTATACATTTTGTTGTGGATTCTTTATGTTGTTGAATGTTATTATCCCTTGTAATTCATTGAGTTGGATAAATGTTAAAGTATTTACGACATGTTTTAAATTCCATAGTTGGATGTGTGCCTTCTATTGAATGAACTTGGTTGAGTAGGACTTAGTTTCATTTGACATATTCTAGCTTAAGGCAAAGTTATGGGTATAACATAAATCAAGAGGTGTATTCTAGTTGTAGTAGGGACATGCTAGCTAAGCCCCTATAATTGAGGCAAGGGAATGTTGCACGAATTCACGTGCCGAAAAAAACTTCAGAGAAACTCATGTTTACAAAGAACAAATTGGGTAGAATGTAGGTCCTTGTCAACTGGTATCAAAGCAGTTCAAGCACTCTTCATCATGTCTGGGTGAACATGAGGCAAAGTAGAAGGATTTTGGATGAGTTTCTAGGTAGTTTTAAGAGTGACTTGAAGACTAAAAAACACATGCTTAGTGCTTTGGAGCAGTAGGAATATAAGGCCACTTTTCCACATAGAACTTGGTGAATTATTTTATTGTTGTTCTAGGGAAACATTGCAACATAAGGTGACATGCATTTGGGTGAAGTGCCAATAATTGGATTAAATGCAAATATAAATTCACATCATGAAGAAAACAATTGTGGATGATATCCTAAGACTCCAAGTGTTAGGACTAGGCTTGCGAACTTGGAGAGTAATGTTGAGAAGATGACAACCTCTCTTTGCAAGCATGGAGAAAAGGAAGAATCCTTGGAGGAATATATGATCTACATGCCCCAAAGATTTAATAATGAAATTGATGAGTGTCAGAAGACTACAAAATTGAGAACTAATGTTAATGGATGGTTGAAAGTAGTGGAATACTTATTTAAGTCTATTGTTGGACAAGTAAAATACCAAGAAGACAACATTAACTTGTTTAAATGAGTTGCTATGAGTGGGAATAGTTCATCGGTGCCTATGAGAATAAATATAGAGAAACCATAACCATATGATGGAACCCACAATTCTAAGCTACTTGGTAATTTATATTGGAATGGTGATTTGTAAACCATTAGGCTTATAGCCTGTCCATTTCACCAACACAAATTTCCAAACAATTTATAATCTACTACAATTCATGTAAGTAGTTTCAATATTGAGATGTAGGATACAATAATAAAATACCTATGGTTTCTTATTCTCCAATAGTTCTACAACGAAAGGATTGAATGAAAGAGTAACTTTGTTTAATGGGAACTTATTGTCTTAGAGATGATAGAACTTCCAAGTTCTCTCTATTCATATTTGAGAACGATGAAACCGAGCCAATCAAATTTAAGGAATTGCATTCGAGTCTAGATCATGGATGTATGCATGAATATTAACAGTGTGATGATGACTTAGAGTCGAGCACGTGAGATGATACCAAGTTTGAGAGAAATGATGAATCTCTTATCTTGGTCCAAGATAACCCATCTAAGAGTTGGATAGGTACCAATATATATAGGACTAACTTGTAGAATGAAGGGGCTGATGTTGATAGAGGAAATTCCACCAGCACCCAAGAAGGATAAGGGGTCCTTAGGCCCAATATCCAGAGTACAACACGTGGAGTCATATCTCTATAAGGAACTGTCGATACTAGAACATGCATGGGGATACCCAAAGGAAAACCCCTCCTAAGGTCTAGTTCACCTCACCCATGTCTGGTAAATTAGTATAATCAATTGGATCATTGACCAATAGAGACTAACACCATGGATGAACCGAAAGGAAATGAGAGGTGGACTTAATAATTCCCTTGTTTAGAGAATAAATAAAGGGATGACCTAACAATGACTGAAAACATTCCATGGGGAACAATCAATTAATGGGCACAAGTATTTTCAAGGACATCTTAGTGGGACCATGTGAACAAATGTAGGTCAAAGTTGGGAAACATAGGATGGGTACGACTCACGAAGGTGATGATAAACCAGAATAGGACACAATGTGGAACTGGAAAGATTCTGTGGGACACAAAGGTGACTCCAAGGGAAAAACATGGATGCTTCCAAAGAATAGATCGAGTATAGGGGAAGTACAAGGTCCTTTTGAAAATTCCAAAAGGGGTTGGCAGGATGAGAAGGTAAGATTTGTAATATCCTAATGGAAGATAGAACAAATAAAACTAGCGTGTCAAGAGAGACAAGATCCTATTATAATCTCTATGGGGGAGACTCATTTGAAAGTGAAAAAATCCTCTTGATAAAGCCAATGGGGATGATCAGGAGGAGAAGTTAATATTTGTAATATCCTAATGAAGGATAGAACAAATCAAACTAGTGTACAGAGAGACACAATATCCATTTGAAATTCTTGTGGGGGAGACCAACTAGAAAATGAAGAACCTTTCCTAATAATGCCAATGAGGTTGGTTAGTAGGAGAGGGTAAGATTTTCAATATCCTAATGGAGGATAGAAAAAATCAACCACTATGTCGAAATCCATAATATCCATTTGGAATCCCTATGGTGGAAACAAATCGGAAAATGGAAATATCCTCTTGATAATGCCAATGAGGTTGGTCAGGAGGACATGCAAGATTTGAAATATCCAAGTGGAGGATATAACAAATTGAACCAGTTGTGTCAAGAGAGACAATTCCCAATTGGGGTCCATGTGTGGGAAAAAAACTCAGGATGTGGAGGGATAATGAGGAGATAAATGTCCTAGAAAACAACCAGGTAGCGGTAATGTAAAAGAGAAAAATTCCAATGGAGGTAATCAATGGTAGGAACATGAATGGAAATATCCTGCGAGGTGGGTGGATGGAGGAATAAAAATGAAGGATTTTCATTGTATGGATGAAGCAGAGGGCTTATGATAAGTGAAAATCCCATAAATACTGACCATAAATGGGGGAGTTCAGAGGGTATGACTGTCAACATGATGAGAATAATTTCATGTGGCTCAACTATGATATGGAGACTAACTAGATTCCCAATCCCTAGGGGGATAGAATATCATGGGAACCAAAATGAAATAGGTGTAACTAACCTAGGGTGCCAATGTAGGTTAGGCATGGGGACCTAGTGGTAAGTGTGGGATCGCCAATCTACTTTTGAATTGCATAGAGTACAATGTTTCAATATGTGGTACTAAGAATAAACTATATGCAATATGTATATAGCGTGCTGGTGAGGTTGGTAGGTTATACTTCCCATTGAATGAGAGGAGAGTCTACCCAACTTAGGCCATGGGAGCCTAGGCATAGAGTGGATAGTGATTAAATCTACAATTGGCCAGAGGGGCCATCATGCCCCCAAGCATGAGATCCCCCCCCCCCCATAAGATGGTTATGGGGAGAAGATGATTAGGTATGGGTAAGTGATCATGATGACCCCTGCTGGGTGTACATGTAGCATGCAAAGAGAATGCCCCCAACTGATGAACATATATGTATGCACTATGGATGCAATTTTGGAAAGGAAAATGTGGATTCCCAATCTATTATTCTCATATGAGTTAAAGGGAATCAACTTCTATGTTCACAAGTAGGTGCCACCATACCAAGGAATGTCTATGGATAATGGGAACACATGCTTTCCAAAAATCAACACACTTGTTGGAGGGGATAGGGTGCCGAGGAAAAAAGTAGGGATGATGAGGTGGATCATCCCAAGGGTAATATAGAATGAAGAGGGACTCCATATCATCCTCATCAAAATGGAAGATGGGAAAATTAGAATCTACCCTACCAGATGAGATGGCAGAATATGGGGTAGAGAACCCATTATCAACGCGATGGGACAATAGATGTGGTTCACATATGCTACATGTAAATATGTGTATGAAATGCTAGTGGAAAAGGTGCCACCAATGTTGAGACCAAAGATACACGAGGTAGCTGGGAGTGCTATGATCTATGCCTATATAGAAAGGGAATTTCTCAGACAACTTTGATCCTATGGAAGTTGATAGGTAGAGAATTTGCGTGGAATTATCATTGGCGTGCACTTCAGAGGGGCCAATTTAAATGGTGGGTTGATAATTGGTTGGGGAATATGAAGCATGGGTAAGGGTAGAGTCTTCGATCATCGGAGTTGGATCTTCCTAGTGAATAGAAACCAACTAGTGTAGGATCTCAAGAGCATCCTGATACTGAGGTATATGGGGAAAATGGTGAGAATAATGGTCATAAGTGTCACACAAAGAACAATGGTGATTGGTGCAAAAGGAATTAATATGGGTGGTTAAGGACTCAAGAGTAGGGACTTCCATAATAGGTATGAGGAATCAGGTTCTAAGTCATCGACATTGTAAAGTTCCTTCAAGTCAGGGAGCCTTCGATATTTGAAGGTAGTGTGGCCAGTGATACCACATATTGCACATGGGGGTATGGGCCTAGATGCAGTGGTCTTGGGGGCCATGGCTTGTTTGCAATATTTTTTTCTCCCTTTGACTTTGGTCTTTCCCCCCTTGTCAAATATTTTTTCTTTTGGCATTGGTGGAGGTGGAGCGTACATAGGTCGAGATGGGGCCTGTGAAGGTTAAGGTGAAGTCTGGGCAGGTTGAGGTGAGGGTTTTGTAGGTTTCTGAGGGACACTAGTGTGCACATGTATAGGTTTCACATGGGTCAAATTCAAATATGGTTTTGAGGAAGAGGGTGGAGGATGGGTTGGAGGGGGGTCAAGGTACCAAACTGGAATCCCAATGGTGAGGTTAAGCAATTTCAATTTTTCCATGACCGGAGTGCTAACAATTCTTGGAGGAGGAAACATGAAAGGTACTTGACAAATTGGATAGTGAGGATGCACTTATAGATGTGACTGCTGATACGGTCCAGGTGGTGACATGTGATAAGGTGGACTTGTGGATCCAACGAATGAATGCGAATGGGGGCTTATTGGCCTGTGGGTAGACACCATATAAACATTAGAAGAATTGGGTTGGGTAATGGAAGAAGGAGGTTGAGGTGAAAATTAGAATTCACCTTAACCTCAGAAGCCCCATCGTTTAATGAGCTAATTTTCACCTATTTGTTAGGGCCAAATTGCACTTTGAGAGTTATGACAACCATTGGGGCTTATTTTTTGCTTGAGGGGTCACTTGAGTGATGTGTTAGCTTGAGAATTATGACATGTAAATAAATTAAAGTCATTTGGATGATGAGGAGGTGACTTAAAAAGGTATAAGACATGTGAGTTGGACTTGAAGACCAACCCCATTTAATTTGGATGTCAACATTGCTATTGGGGTATTTCTTGATTGATTTTTGACTTGGAGAACCATCCCCATGATTCATGGAGGTCCATTGACCTAGGGTATGGGCATAGGTCATCATTGGAGACTTATTTTGAAGGTTATGGGACATTATACCATGTTTTTATGGTGTTGTTTTGGAGGACCCTCCCCATTGAAAGGGTTTTATTTCACTATTATGAGGACGTTTTTGACCATTAGAGGCCCATTCAAATTCCTTGGAGGATTTCTAAGAGGGAAGGCTTGCTTTTGATAGGTTCATGGAGCATATACACTTGTTGAAGATCCTTTGGAGGCTAGATGGTCATCATGCACCCTTATTTGCAGGAGAGGACCCCTCTTTGGGGATTTGCTTCATATTATTCATTGTATGTGTGGCTTGACCACTTTTATTTTATTGTTGTGATAGATTAGTTAGCTATATTTTACGTTTATTAGGCTAGATCTAAGGAATCACATGAGAAATTGTTATTTTGTTGTAAAAGGAAGAGATGTGTCATCTATTTAAATAGACACACTTCCTCATTTTCACTCATGGTTGGATAATTTGGAGCTATCTCCTTTTGGAGCCTAATCAATATATCATTCTTGGAGTTTTTTAGGTGTTAAGGGTTCTTTCTTTGTGGATGAATGTTGTCAATTATTGATGCTTTTCCTACTTGGTTTTGTTTTTGTGCACGCATATTGATGGTGGAAATTTTCAAGTCCTCTACAAATCCTTTCAATATTGATCCATAGAGGGATCACTTTATCACGTGGAGGAAGAATCTTAGGGTTTTTGTATATTTAACCTCGTACAATTATTTACTGCAAACAAATTCTCAAAAAATAAAAATAAAATATACAATGGCACACACACACATTACACATAGATTTTTACCTTATAAACCTAAACTGGGAAAACCAACAACCTGTTTAGAGCCGCACCTCTAATATTCTATTCATCATATCTCTTTAGTGTTTACAATACAATATATATAGGATCCTGAAACATCCAAAACCCTAATCCATTGACCTGGATTAGTCAATAACCTAGTTTCTTAACTAGAATTAGAAAGCCATCGACGAAAACCATGTGCTAAAAAACTGCCAAAAAATGATCGCAAAGAACACCAATATTTTTTGGGGGGTGTTTCCCCTGAACCCCCATGCAGGGGGGATCCTTACCTCCTGAAAACCCCTTAGAAAGGGGGGCTCTCCCCCCTTGTGACCCCATGAGTAAGGGGGTGCTAGTTCCCCCCTATAACCCCCTCACACACATGATGCAACATAAACACTAGATCTAGTCGTGCAAAAAATATAACACATACCTAATTGTCCTCATTCTTCCTTGTTTATTTGGTGAGTATTTGATACCATGCTTTGTTCTTCCTATTGGTTCCTTGGCTAAATTATTAAGTAACTTCATCAATTCATAGTTGATTTTGGAAGGTGAAGGCTATTCCCTTGAGGAAACCCTTCTTGTATACCTTGAATCCTTCGTTGATCTATTCGGGCAAGGGATTACTTCAACCTTTTGGTGCTAGTGTCAAACCTAATCCTTTAAGAAAATAATCCAATTCCATAGAGAGTTTCTTCTTGACCTCATTTACCATTTGATTCACCTTGAATCCATTTCCCTTGTTGGAATTGGTACTAATCTCTTAATGTCCTTCCATCACTATTCTAAAAACCCTAAAAAACTCCAAACCCTGTTTTACAAAGGCTACTCTCAACGTCACCTTGTACTTCATAGAGTGGTCTTAGTAACACTAATAGGGAATACCACCTTGAGTTGAAGGAGATATATCCTAAAGAAATAGAGAATAAATTTTTAAGGTGATAGTGGTGACCTTGCTAGAGGTTTCCCTTGGATTGTACCTTGTGGATTAGGGATTTTATCAGTATGTATAATTTGGGAGGTAAAAGGTCCATTAGTGGATAGAGGAGGATAATAGGGCTCAATTGTTCCTCAGGGGGCATACCATACTGGCAGGATTGAGTAGCAAGTTTGAAATTTTCTCAATCCAATAAAAGAATATGGTAATTCCCATTCCCAAGAGGGTTGGGAGAGGGAGGTGGGTCAGGTGGAAGGGATTTGGAAGTGGACACAAAGACTTGTACTAGGAATGGGTTCTACAATAGAGTTGGTTGTGATGTGGATGGTGGGGTAGGTTGTCTATTGGCTTGCTTGGCATCCTGAGTTGATTCCGAAATTCGACATATGTCATGTAAAATAGGGCATTCATGAGTGTAATGTCCATAAACACCGCAACAAGCACAAGGTTTATTGGTGCAAAGGTTTTGGTTCCTCCCCTGTTTTAGTTGGGGATTTTGACCTTGGCCTTTGTTGGTGGGATGATTGCCTCCATTATTTGGTGGAGGGTTGGGGTTCCCTTGGTTTTGGTTGGTCTGCCTTATTCTCCACTTATTTTTGTTCTTTCTTTGATTGGGGGGATTAGAATTAATTTGTTGTGCATACACTTTACCTGGAGGAGGGAGTGTAGGTTGACTGACTCAGGGTTAGGGTAAAACTGCTGGAGGAATAGAGATAGATGGCATTGACGAGGAAAATGGTAGTAAGGTTTCATGGAAACACCACCAAAAGAAGAGTTTTCATACGGTGTACCCTGAACATGGTGATGAGGGTGGGTATGGGGTGCAGGGTAAGAGGTGCTAGTTCCTATCGGAGATGAAGCACATGAAGGATCCTAAGAGGGATTTTCGTATTCGTTGGGAGTGGCCTCCACACCATAAGGATTATTATATCCACTAGAACCATGGGGTTTGGTTATGGATAATTATGGGAGATATATCTAACCATACCATCCAATACATGGGATGAAATAAGTGGAGACAAATCACCTGGGAGAGAGTGAGGGGCATGGGGGAGAATGGTATATAAGTACCCTGATTGGGCATAGAACACATTGCATTGTTGAGCCTTATGAATGAATTCGTCCTTGCTCTTTGGGTAGGTTCATGGCTATGTATTTGGATATAGGGGGAAGAAGGGAGTTCAAAATCCAAGCCATAAGGAATATATCACCAATATTGACTTTACATAAACCACGTCGTCTACACCACTCATGAATATGGTCTGGGATGTGGGTAACAGTGGTTTGAGGAAATTTGGTGAGAATATAAATACCTACATCATGGCGGATTGGGAGTTAAAAGAATGTGATGAACACTTTGGAAATTTACTCAAAGGTTCGATGGGTGCTACTGGGTTGATCAATGTACCACTTAGTAGCAACACCCATCAAGGTTCATTGGAAAAGTCTTAACTGAATAGATTCCTCTGTGATGGAGTTAGAGGAACACCAAAGATGGAAGGTCATGATATGGATGGAAGGACATGATATGGTTGGAAGGGTCTTCTCCAAGTTTTCATTCAAAATTAGGGAGGTCGAAAAGGCAATTTTCTTAGCATAGGGGGTCAAGTGGTCTCATTAATCAACTAAAAGAGGTCAGGTAGGTTCAACCCTTCGATAAAAGGCACCAAATGTTGAGTGGTAGGTTGATTAGAATTAGCTATTGGGTTATCTCTAACCATGGTGGAACTAGGGGATGAAGCACCTAAGGGTGGCATGGGACCAAGATTGGATGGACTCTTACCCATGAAATGGGAGGGGATTCCAAGTATGATGATCTAGAAATTGAGGGAAGGTTTTTCTAGGGAGTCCTTTTGTGATGGGTATAGAAGATACTACATTATATGGGGAACTCAGGTTGGAGGCCTTGCAACCTATGATATTGTCTCTTAAGGGGAGCTATGGTGTCCAAAGAGGAGTATCCTTCAATTGGATCAAATTAATCAACAAGTGGGATGAAGTGTTTTTTTGGTTATATGTTATGTTTCCTTTAGGTGTGCTTTGTGTATAGGTGGTGTGTATGCCAAACTAAGTAGTAAAATTAAAATGATGAAACAAAAAATGGAAAAGAAGATATTGAAATGAAGTTCTATGAAATGCAAGTGAATAAACCAAATTACTAAATACTAATTTTTTATTTTGATTTAAACATAAATAAATCACATTCCAACTCATAAATATGAAACAACAAACTCTTTCCAAAACAATGCATTCAATTTTACAATGAAAATCCCTACTGGCTAGTAAAAATTGGGGTCATATGTGGCCTTTTTTATTTCAAGGGCTGAAATGAAAATCTGAAATAAAAAGGTATTCTATAACAACAACATAATGCAACATATAGTTGTAATGAACATTAATAAAACTAAGCAATGCAACCTATCTTAAATTCCCTAACCTATATGGTCTTTTCTTTTCTTTTTTCAATATAAAAATGGTATGAAATGAAAATGAGATGAACCTACAGGTATGTAAAGCCATTGAAAGGAAACATTATAGCTTCTTTGCAGAGGCAAACAAAGAGCCAAACCATTAGAGAATCACTTGAGGAATTTTTTTTGAAACCCCCTAGAGGTTTGGTCCTCAATCCATTAGATCTGAGAGGTTTTTTAAGCCTAACAATATACTGACAAATTAAAGGGAATCTACATGCCTTGAATAGTAGACAAAACAACCTAAAAAAGAACGAGAGACTGAAAAAAATTGAAAAAATGGCAAGTGCAAAAAAGTACCTGGAAAAGTGACCAAAATTTAACCCTTCTTGGAAAAATGGCTTTCTATATGAACTGTCAAATCTAAAAAATCTAAAAGTACCCTTTTGAAAATCTAGGAAAGACGAATCTAGCGACAAAAACGATGTGTTAATCAGAATCTGTATGAGCCAGTAGCAACATAACGAAATTTGGTATTTTTCTATTTATGTTGACCAACACATTAATTTCTCACAAAATGTGCATTGGTGTCTGGGGTTGAATCTAAATATGTGGCCTCGAATCCTGAGGGTTTCTGAGTGGTTTTCCAGCACTTGTAACTTGTGGAGATGAGCATAAAGACACAAGATGTTAAAAACCCTAAAAAGTCTAACAAAAACCAAATAAAAATGGTAAAAGCAACCATTTACCACACATCCACAACCAAGGATGTTGAGATTGGCTCAGATCCATAGAGGAGTTGCCATTTTGTTGGTGCAAATCTGTAGCAAGGGTGAGCAAATATACAAATCTATAGGTTGTGCTAGATCACCAAAGAATGGATATAAAGCATATAAAACCTACTTTTAAAAATAGATCCACATTGCTTTGAACCTTATTCTATCATGAAAATAAACGAAATAAAAGAAATGATAGATGCAAATATGATAAGTAGATCGAAAGAATATGAATGAAATCTATACCCAATGGTTTTTTTTTTTTTACAATATCACTCGTTGAGGATTTCTGGGAGAAATGGGCTCCATGGCCTCCTCCTTGGGAGGGTTATTTGTGCTTCCCAAGTGTGTGTCTTGGATTGGTTCCTTTCCTTTGTGGCTGAAAGTGATGGTGAAATGTAGCATAAAGTTCTAGGGAAATTTCGACAACACTTCATTACTTTCAATGAGGGATATGGTAAATGGAGGAAACCCCATGAATTTATAGGAAAAATAGTGGTTATCTTTGATAGGGTCAAGATAATAAAATATGATTATTTGATCGAATCAATTTTAACCTTACTTTTAGAGTAGAAAATTAGTGGTTATCTTTGATAGGGTCAAAATAATAAAATATTATTATTTGACCGAATCAATTTAACCATTACTTTTAAAGTTATTTTTTTTAAAATTTATTTATTTAGTTTTTTTTGGATAATTTCAATACGAAAAAGTCATAAAAGTTTTTTATGACTTTATTAAATGAAAATAACTTTCAGAAAGTGGTTCCCTAATTTATTTTAGTGGAAAATGACGGAAAAGTGGTTTTTTAATGAAATTAACTTTAGGAACAAGGGTTCTTAAATCTAATTAATTTTATTAAATGAAAATAACTTTAGGAAAAGTGGTTCCCTAAGTTATTTTAGTGGAAAATGATGGAAAAATGGTTTTTTAATGAAATTAACTTTAGGAACAAGGGTTCTTAAAGCTAATTAACTTTATTAAATGAAAGTAACTTTAAGAAAAGTGGTTCCCTAAGTTACTTTAGTGGAAAATGATGGAAATGTGGATTTTTAATGAAATTAACTTTAGAAACAAGTATTGTTAAAGATATAAGGAGTTTTGTCATGTAAAAGTGGGTTTTATGTCCTTTTTTGGCCAATTTAACTATAGGAAAGGAGTTCCTATAGGTTAATTAGCAGGGACATGTCATGGTACCCATACTATAGTTGGAGTATTTTGGTACACTTGGATTTTTGGTTTGAGAGTGCCATTTTTATGTGATAAGACACTTTCATATCTCTCCACTTTGAAAGGCTTCTACATGTTAGGTAATGTGAGAATTGGTGCTTGAATGATGTTTCATTTCACCTTGTCAAAATATTGTGTTGATTATTTCCCCACTAGAAACTCTTACCAATAGTTTTTATGAAATGGAGTGGCATAGCTAATGTTGAAAGGATGCTATGAACTTCTGTAGGTACTGCACTGCCCCAAAAAAGATTCTAACTTCAGAGACATTAGTAGGAACTAACCACTTGATGATGGCCTCCATATTTGCATGATCTATCTTGGTTCCCCTCCACTGATCACATATCCCAAATATGACAATGATTGTGGAGAAAAATCACATTTCTTGAGGTTATCCAACAATCGATGCTTTTTTAGAGTCTCTAACACCTACATCATATGTGAGATGTTCTCCTTTCAGGTAGAGCTATAAACCAATATGTCATCCAAATACACTATTACAAATGAATTTAAATAGGGATTCAATACATCATTCATCAATTGCATAAATGTAGGTAGTGCATTACATAAACCAAAAGGCATGACCAACCATTCATACAAACCTTTCCTTGTCTTGAAAGCGGTCTTCCAGGTGTCTTGAAGGCGGTCTTCCAGGTGTCTTTTTATTTAATGCATACCTAATGGTATCCCTATTTGAGATCCAACTTGGTGAAGCACTTAGCAACCTGGAATTAATCTAGCAAATAATTAATCATAGGCAGAGGGTAACGATTCTTGAGTGTGATCTTGTTCAAATCTATATAATTGATACACATTCTCCAAGTCCCATCCTTATTGGATACTATGATGATATGTGACCCACAAAGTGAAATACTTGGTCAAATTACTCCTTATTCTACCGTCCATTGCAATTGTTTCTTCACTTTGTCTACTTCTAGAACATACTATATATACAATTGAATATTTGGTAATGGGCAGTTAGGAAATAAGTGTATCTCATGCTCCACTTCCCTATTAGGATGTAACCCTTTAGGATCTTGGAACATTCCTCTTTATGCATGCAATAACTCCTCCAAATGTTGTTTCTATTCTTTGGCACATCCCTCCAAAGATGCCTTTAATCTTACTGATTCCTCCCTTGATCGATTATCCCTTAATAAAAACAATACATACTTCTTACTAGAACTAATCAATTTTTTGTCTTGGCTAGCACTTACTAAAGAGATATTTGAATTTCCTTTATGTGAATTGATGATGCAATACTTCCCATCCTTGATCACGTGATAATGATTTTCTATCTGCATAAATATCACGAGTTATGATTTACACAATTTTTGCATTGTTGGAAATGTATCAATGTGTAGAATAGCGTTAAGGGGTTTGAGCCAACATAGAAAGATTTGTCCCCAAAAAATGTCGTTTGATGCCTCAAAATGGATTTGGAAGGTTTCAAACCTCAATTTTTCAAACTGGGACTTCTCATTAAAATGATCTTGCAAGTTGATTCCTCCAATTTTTTCCACTCTGAAAGCATCAATATAGATGAAAAATAATACAATTATCCAATCCAGATCAATTCTCTAGGTACCATTCTTGCACATAGGCCTCATCAATGGTCCAAGGTTTGAGGAGAATCACTTTATTTTTAAAATGACTATGTAGACCCCCTAATACTTAAGGAGTACATCTGGTTCCTTGGGATAGATACCCAACATGATCTCCATATTTCTGAATTTTTTGGTGTACTCTTGTACACTCTATCCTTGTTAGGTTAAACTTGATTCGATGAAAGAGACAAATTTGTTAGGTCAAAAATGGTGGTTTTGGGCACATGGTTTTGGTATCTTGTGGTTTTAGAGCTCATGGATTACATGAAATGAAATCCTTGAAAAGGTTGGTGATAATCCATTGTAATGTTTCAAGTGTTGAGCAGTGAAATCTCACTTGGCCAGGGAGAAACTTTTGGTTGGCTTGGAGAGGTTTCACCAAGGGAAATACTAGATCTATCGTTGGATGGTTTTTCTTGTAATGGTTTTCCAAGGTAAATCTCGTGTGATTTCTGTGTGTTGTTTCTATGTTATTGTAATTTTTATTTCTCTCTCATTTTAATTTTATAAAAATTGGTATTAGAGCTATGTTGAGTTGTTACATGAGACTATTATAAAGTTCTAGTCATGGTTTGTATTGTATGGAGCAGATTTGGAAAGAAAGCATTGAATTTTAAGAAGGTCGTGGTGGTTGGCATTGGCTTGTGTGATGTTGCCCAAAAATTGTGAACGAGGGAATGTAAGTCAGGGCATCGAACTCGAAAGAGGGTCATTTTATGCTCTCACCTTCAGTACTGATTGGACTTTCTCTCAATTGGAGACTGAATGTATCTGTCTTACCCACCGACAAAATAATAGATTGACTAATATGTCATGTCATTTGTGTAGATTTCAACCTTGTACAATATTTACTGCAAACATATTTTCAGTAAAAGAGAAGAAAAAATATTTGGCAAATACAAACATTACACATATATTTTTCTCCTAGAAAGTCAAACTAGGAAAACCAACATATTCTATATTCATTCATTGTGATACATTATTTAAAATACAATATACATAGAGGATCCAACGACATCCAAAACCCTTACCCAATGAACTGGATTAGTCAACAACCCTAATTCCTTAACCGAAAATGGAAAACCATTGGCAAAAACCATGTGCCAAAAAACCGCCCAACAATGGACATGAAAATCAAGGCAACATGAAAAACAAGGAAAAAATTTGACACTACTACTCTCGCAAAGAATATAACACATACCCAAAAATTGGTGAGTGAAAATACCCAATTTCATTTCTGTTGACATGCATTTTGGATACATTTTTAGGGCAATCCTGAGTATGAAGGATATGTGCAACAACAAAAGAAAGAAGAGAAGGCATGAGTAGAGTGCACAGTAAAGGTGCATTCGGGAGTGAAGTGTGCAGTAAAGGCATACTTGGTAGCGAAAAGGAAGAGAATAAAGTAGGAAGATAAAGAGGGTGAAAAGGAAGGACAATATATCAACATGAAAAATTAGAGAGATGCACAAAAGCAGGAAGACCAACTGTCGAGAAGGAAAAATTAGCATGGAGACGCAAAAGCAGGAACAACACGCTCGAACAAAGAGTCAACATGATTTTTAATGAGTTAGAATGAGTTATAATTAGGTTTTGGGGATAAGCAAGTAGTTTTTTGAGCTCTAGATTCTATGTATAAATATTTAATGGGTTGGGAAGAAAGGGGTTCGCAAGGTGAGTGAGAAAATAGATTGAGGATGAGTGAGAGTCTATGTCTGAAGGTTTAGGGAGAGTTGTAGAGAGAGATTTTCACTGCATATCGACTAGGCAAGATGGAGAGAGAGATATCTTGATTTATCTATTGTGAGTGCAATGCACAAGCTTAGAATGATTAAAGAAAACATAATAAAGAAGCCATTCATTGTGGACGTAGACCAAAGTTGGGTGAACCACATTAATTACTATGTCTACTTTTCTTTTCATGTGATTGTTGATGAATAGTATGTTTATGCATGTTAGACTAGATTTGTTTATTATATGATCATTGCACAATAATTATAGATGTTATGGTGAATATTTTATGTTGCAATTTGCATCATGATGGTACTGCATAAGATCAATTACTAAGTAACCAAGGGATAAGACACATGATAATGAACACATATTAGATAAGTAAGAATGAATAAATATGATCACTTCCCATCCCCTTAGTACCACAGAAACTTGGTCCTATAGCCCCAATAGATGCCTTGGGTAAGACTTCACTTGCATGCAGTGATGTCGAAAGGGACAATATCTGAAGGGTTTTGTTGGTTAAGATAACTTGAACCCAGGGTATTACAATTGTGCGCCAAAAAATGGTTCCTTTATTGGGGAATTGGCAGTTTCCCAGGGAAAGGTAAAGTAGGCAGCGTACGACAACGAAGAAAAACTTACAACCCTAACTGTGCAGGTCGTAGAAAAAATTGTGAAACAAGAAGCAAAAATCAGGAAAGAGGTCACAACAACAAAAGAAAATTCCCAAAAGTTCATGGAAGTATGGAGAAGAGTGACACAACAAGATTGAGTGGCTTGAGATGAGCCATAGGTGAGTGTCGGGGGCCTTTTGGACAGGCATTTTGGAAACAGTTTTGAGGAAAATACTGATTATGAAGGATATGCGTAGTAGCAGAAGAAAGAAGAGAAGGCATGTATAGAGTGCACAGTAATGGCACATTCAGGAGTGAAGTGCACAATAACGACATACTTGGAAGTGAAAAGCAAGAGAATAAAGAAATATAATAAAATAAGAGAATAAAGAAGGAAGATAAAGCGAATGTAAAGGAAGGACAACAAACCGACATGAAAAAGCATAGAGACACACAAAAGCAGGAAGAAGAACAATCAAGAAGGAAAAAACATCATGTAGATGCAAAAGCAGGAAAATCACGCCCGAACAAAGAGTCAACATGAGTTGTAATGAATCATAATGAGTTATGATTGGGTTTTGGTGATAAACAAGTAGCGTTTTGAGCCCTAGATTCTATGTATAAATAAGTAATGGGTTGGGAAGAAAGGGGTTCACAAGGGGAGTGACAAAATAGACTGATGATGAGCGAGAGTCTATGTATGAAGGTTTAGGGAGAGTTGTAGAGAGAGGCTTGCATTGCATAAGGGCTAGGCAAGATGGCGAGAGAGATATCTTGATATACCTATTGTAAGTGCAATGCACAACCCTGAAATGATTACAAAAAAATATAATAAGGAAGTCAACTTTTGTGGATGTATCCCAAAGTTGGGTGAACCATGTTAATTACAATGTCTTCTTGTCTTTTCATGTGATTGTTAATGAATAGTATGTTTATGCATGTTAGACTAGATCTGTTTATTATATGATCATTATGAAGTAATTATAGATGTTATGGTGAATAGTTTATGTTGCAATCTGCATCACGATGGTACTGCATAAGATCAATTACTAATTAACCAAGGGACATGACACAGGATAATGCAAACAAAGCAGATAAGTAATAATGAATAAATATGATCACCTCCCATCCCCTCCCTACTGTAAAAACTTGGTTCCTGCAGCCGCAATAAATGTCTCAGTTGAGACTTCACTTGCATGCAAGTGATGCCAAAAGGGATGGTATATGAAGGGTTTTGTTTGTTAAGATAACTTGAACCTAGGGTCTTACAACCACGCTCAAACAAATGGTTCCATTGCTGGGGAATTGGAAGCTTCTAAGGGCAAGGTAAAGCAGGAAGCTTATGACAACGAAGAAAAAAGTACGACCCTGACTGCGTAGGTCGTAGAACATATTGTGGAACAAGAAGCAGAAGTCAGGAAAGAGGTCACAAAAAAAAAAGAAAATTCCCAAAATTTCATGGAAGTATGGAGAAGCACGACACAATAGGCTTGAGTGGCTCAAGACAATCCACAAGTGTGTGTTGGGGGCTTGTTGGACAAGAATTTTGGATATAGTTTTGAGGAAAATCCTGAGTATGAAGGATATGTACAACAACAAAATAAAGAAGAGAAGGAAGGAGAAAAGTGAGTAGTAAAGGTGCATTCAGAAGTGAAGTGCGCAGTAAAGGAATACTTGGCAACAAAAAACAAAAGAATAAAGTAGGAAGATAAAGAGAGTGAAAATGAAGGATAACATATCAGCATGCAAAACCAAAGAGACACACAAAAGCAGGAATACCAACAATTGAGAAGGAAAAATAATCATGCAGATGCAAGACCAGGATGTAAATGTGTTTACCTTCACATAATAGATCTAGTTAAACAATGATACACACATTTGCAGAGAGAATTGGAAAAAGAAGAAGAAGGAGAGAAAGAATGGAAATAATTCTCATTAACTGTATTCCACACTCAAAGAGTGAATAATTTACAATATATATAGGATAAATGAGTAACTAATGAGCCATAGTGGTGGTGTAGGTTGATCTGGATACACACCAATAGTTACAAGAGTAAAATGCCACCTAGTCTAGTCTCATAGGCAGTTATGAGAGTGAACTGCCACCTAGCTGAGTTAACTAGTCAACTAGTCTTCAGTTAACTGACTGAACAAAGAGTAGTGAGTTGGTGATGATCCCAATGTTGCACGGTGACAAAAACAATGCAACATCTAAACTCAACTCAACTAGTCAAACTGAAGTGTCAACTGAAAGAGAATATTCTCTAGGTGGAATATTCTCCCCTAAAATATAGGAGACTGGATAATGACTAATTATGACTAATAAACAAGGAACAACCTTAGGAAAAATAAATCCTAGGTGTGTGTGAAGTAACTCCAACACCCCCCCCTGAACATCACTATGGTGAAAATAAAGAATGGGTCCCGGCTACGAGACCATGTTAGGTACCCAAATACAAAAGATACACTGAACTAAATGAGGAAAGAGGGAAAAACTCATGGGAACAAAATCCCCCCTCAAATTACAATGCATAAAATAAAAAATGATAAGGAACAAAAGGCAGTTTCTAAGCAACCATGTCCTTCACTCCAAGAAGACCTCTCAACTGTGCAAGTTTGTGCTCTTTGAAGATTTTGTTGAAGATGTAGATGTCTGCACGAATTTGATGAAGTATATGCATCATTGATATTTCCACACATATCCAATTTATCTTCTTGTAATGAATAATATCCAAATAAATTTTGGATGAAATTTTGAAAATCGTACAGCCGTTTCCGGAAAAATGCTGAAATTTTGTTGATTTTGAAACGATCATAACTTCAGTTCCCGGACTTCGTTTTGGACGATTTTTTTTTTTTTTAAATTGGATATTTTCCCGAGAGGAATTCAAATATCCAATTTGTTTATGCAAATGTTTCTCAGGAAATATCAGAATGGGGTCTGATGTGCATGGCTCTCTTTTTGTCTCCTGACATGCATGCATGGTGCATGCAAAAGTGTCTACATGCGACTCCTGAGATGCATGCCATATATATTCCACATGAATTTCAGAAAACAAATCTGAAATGAAGTAGACATCATCTTCAATTAATGAAATACAAATTTTTGTAGATATTTGTGTAGAAGGCTCTTCAAACTGAGATGATTTATCTTCCAGTGGCTTTTCTACATTCTCTATCTTGTCAACATTTTGCATGCATTCTTCCTTATTCCCAAATAAAACCTCCAATATTCTCCATAAATAATTTGGAGTGAATTCTTGTTAGTCATCATATACTTTATGGAGAATTTTGGGAGACATAAAATAGAGGATACATCCTATGGCCATATCTTGTCTATTGAGAAAATCATTTTTCTCATCGACATAATCAGGCTCTACTTCCATTTCCATGGTTATTTGGTATAACGCTTTGCATCTTAGAAGAAGAAATTTTTTTGGCTTCCATTCCAAATAGTTATGAGGTGTGAGAAGTATTTCCGACGAATAATCCATCTTTTTGTTGTCTTCAATCTTTTGTACCTGCACAAAATAATTTGGTGTAGCTTTGCTTAACAGTCCGTCGGCTCTGATACCATGCAAATGTGTTGACCTGCACATAAAAGATCTAGCTAAACAATGATACACACATTTGTAGAGTGAATTGGAAAAAGAAGAAGGAGAGAAATAATGGAAAGAATTCTCATTAACCGTATTCCACACTCAAAGAGTGAATAATTTACAATATATATAGGATAAATGAGTAACTAATGAGCCATAGTGGTGGTGTAGATTGATCTGGACACACACCAACAGTTACAAGAGTAAAATTCCACCTAGTCTAGTCTCGCAGGTAGTTACGGGAGTGAACTGCCACCTAGCTGAGTTAACTAGTCAACTAGTCTTCAGTTAACTGACTGAACAAAGATTAGTGAGTTGGTGATGATCCCAATGTTGCATGGTGACAAAACCAATGCAACTGTTGATACTGAGAGGGGGGTGAATCGGTATCAAGTACAATTTAAAAACCTTTTTCATCTTATACTTAAAACATTCAATTATATCCAATGAGCAATGAACAATAGTATAAGAGTTACACCAATACACCACAATACACCATGCACAATATATGAGAAATAATCAATAGTTTTTGTTCAACGGAAGTAATGACTTCTAAAGGTAGCTACAGCTTCCAAATGTAGAGGGAGGGATAAACCTCCAAGAGGAAGATACAATCCTCCAATATCAAGAGAGAGTTGAACTCTCCATCCTTGCCCCTTCCTTCCATCCAAGAATATATGAGAGATAATAAATTTTTACATTAAATCATCACCATCAACCAATCATCACATAGAACCTGATAATCCTTCCTGAGACTTCTTCAATTTCCACAATTCTTCAATTCTTGGAGTACTCTGATCCTATAGATAATATTACTCAATGTATTCTCTGAAACTCCTCCAATTTTCACTCCTTGAATCCTCCCCAAAAAGAGGTTATAGAAAGAATCATAGACTTTATTCAATTATGGTCTATTCAAGAGAGTGAACTTTCACAGAATGCCCCGAGCTCAATAATTAACATCCGATTTTGAAACTCTCACACAAGAAACTATAGTCTGTACTATTTCCAATGGAAGTGGTCCCACTTAATTTGGATTATTTATGAAGAAGTTATGACTATTTTACCCGGAACACCTGTTTATTGACTAGCTTCTGGACTGGTCACAAACCCTATCTTCCATAGAGTGTATCTCCATAATTATAGCGAATCAAGAGCTAAATTTTTTACCAGAGGTACCTTGATATGTCTTCTCAATACCATAGCGATTTAACCATCTGAATCATTATAGAAAAAAAATTATAGAAAAAATGGTAAGATGACCTGAAAATAACATACCTTAGAACACATCACCAAAAGACTTCATCCTCCCTTGAAATCTGGCCTTCTTTTACTTCTTATTTCCTCTGAAATCCGACTTGTATCAAATGAATGTATAATGATGTTTATTTATACCATTTACGTCACTTCCTTTTAACATTAGGGCCGACCTGACACTTTCTTATTTTGTAATTCTTTTCTTTAATTATCTTCAGGGCCTACATGTACTTCCTTCTT
>ML781847.1:381357-393258 GCA_009831015.1 Picea engelmannii | reverse complement strand
TGTCAACTGAAAGAGAATATTCTCCAGGTGAAATATTCTCCCCTAAAATATAGGAGACTGGATAATGACTAATTATGACTAATAAACAAGGAATAACCTTAGGAAAAATAAATCCTAGGTGTGTGTGAAGTAACTCCAACACAGGAAAAACATGCCCAAACAAAGAGTCAACATGAGTTGTAATGAGTCAGAATGAGTTATAATTTGGTTTTGGGGATAAACAAGTAGGGTTTTGAGCTCTAGATTCTATATATAAATATATAATGGGTTGGGAATCCAAGGTTTCACAAGGGGAGTGAGAAAATAGACTGAGGATGAGGGAGAGTCTATGTTTGAAGGTTTAGGGAGAGTTTCAGAGAGAGGCTTTCACTATAGAGTGGCTAGGAAAGATGGAGAGAGAGTTTTCTTGATATATCTATTGTAAGGGCAGTGTGCACACATGTAATGATTATAAAAAACATAATAAAGAAGCCAATCATTGTGGACGTAGCCCAAAGTTGGGTGAACCACGCTAAATACTGTGTCTACTTGTCTTTTCATGTGATTGTTGATGAATAGTATGTTTATGCATGTTAGACTAGATATTTTTATTATATTATCACTGCAAAATAATTGTAGATGTTATGGTGATTAGTTTATGGTGAAATCTGCATCATGATGGTATTGCATAATATCAATTACTAAGTAACCAAGGGATAAGACACCAGATAATGCGCACATAGTAGATAAGTATGAATGAATAAATATGATCACCTCCCATCCCCTCACTACTGTAGAAACTTGGTTCTTGCAACCCCAATAGATGCCTTGGGTGAGACTTCACTTGCATGCATGTGATTCTAAAAGGGATGGTATCTGAAGGGTTTTGTTGGTTAAGATAACTTGAACCTAAGGTATTACAATTGCACGCCGACAATGACACAAGTTATTGTGGAGGCACTGAAGAACTATGAGAAAAGGAAGATGTCGTGCCAGGATGTAATAGACACAACTATTGTGTATATTGGAGATATGGTTTTGCTGAATTTTATACTCAAATACCTTGATAATCTCATCATTTGAGGTTATGTGGTTCATTGGGATGCAAACACATTAACCACAGTTCTTGAATATAATATAAATGACGTTAACATGGTTATTACCATGTGGAAGGGAATTAATGTAATGGATATTGTAGTGTGTTAGATTGGTAGGACATAACTTTTGAGGGACATTGTTTATTTGTATAAATAGGTTTTGGACAATTACAAACCTGCAGGGAAAAGATATTTTTGGGTCCTGAATCAAATGCATGGGTGATATAAATAATAAAACCCTCACAAGGATACTAATTTGGTTAACACTAGAATAACAAGATGGGACATGACTACCGTGTGTCTTAGGACGATCCACGATGAGGGGTATTGCAACAAGAGTGACGTGGATGAGTATGTGGATACGGAGAAAAGGCCGGACTATGGAGAGAAATAGTGTGAATGTAGTCATGGTGGAGAATTCTTCGATAAGTCTGAGTGTAGACATGATGGATAAGTCTTCAAGAGATTTCAATAAGAGCATGGATGTCAAAGAAATGGCAAGGCGAGAGGATGAAAACAATGAAAACAAAATAGTGGAGTTGAATGTAAATGGGCATATGAATGTAAGACATGGTTAGGCATGCATACTCTGGGTTTGAAATTTCACTGGTAAAGTCTAGAAATAGACCTAGGTGATAGGGGGGGAGCATGCATGATTCCCGGATACTCTGACTTTGAGGGAGGTTTCGTCATATTTGGTCATGGGAAACACCAAGTGTTTTGCCAAAAAAAATCTGTTGGTGGAAACAAATGTAAACATTGGGTAAATGTATATTTTTCCCATTCAAAGTACCATGTTTATGTAATGATTCATCATTTCCATATATAAATGTCAATTGGAAGAGATATGAATATGTTGATCTCAACATGATGTCTTTTTTAGGTGATTCCTCTAAAAATATGATTTTTTCAAGAATATAATCCATGCGACATAGATCATGAAGAAGTTTGAAAATGAATTTTATAAATACACCAATCATTTGTATAGATCCAGGTGGCATGAAATATAGTTCAAACAATCTCATGATATTTTTCAACAAGGAGTAATTTTGTTGGTGGTTGATTTTGCAAAGAACAACACTTTTGTTTCACAAAAAAATATATGAAGTGAATATTACCATTTTGACCATATATCTCTAAATGTCAAATTTTTATACAGGCATGCACATCTCAATCTAAATGGTATGGAAAGCAATGAGGATAATTGTAATTGTGACCAAAGAGTATCATCTCTATATTAGTGATCATACACATTTTACACCATTTTTTTCATCATCGTTTCGATGCAATTTATTAATCATTGAATGTACATGAGGTCAATTCAATCAACAATATTGGATATGATAATATGGATGTCCTGTTTAATTTAAATCCTCATGATCATTATATTGGTTGTGTCACCTTCACAACATAACAAGTATTCAACATATTTTTATCCAAGGTAGATCACTACCTACTACAAAGTGCACAACATATGTGACAAAATCATTCATAAAGGGAGAGATGCACATAAACATGACAAATGCATCTTCATAAGTTCTTTATTCACTAACCAATGTGCAAACTATCAACCTTATTACAATCATTGAGCCATTTCAACATTTGGATTATACATACATCTCTCTACGAAAGAAAATCATTCAAGAGCCAAAGGACATTTCTTCATTGTTGACACATAAATTATACAAAACCTTGGAAAAGGTGAATTGATTGAAATTGGTCAATGTTGGAGCATGACATTTTGGGTAAGTTTTGGGAATCACGCAAGAGAAAACCATGTGACAAGTCAACAAAGGAATAGCACAAGTAGAAGACAATTAGCGTATATTCAGGAGCCAACGTGCAAAATATGGAAAGTATTTAGAAGTAGATAGACCATTTGGTCCATTTTGTAACGGGCTAAGCCCTAGTATCAATGTATAAATATGTAATGGGTTTTGGATAGAAAAGAGTCAATGAGTCAATGAGAGATAGGATAGAGTGTGTGAAATCATAGAGTGAGAGTATGAGAAAAGGGAAGAAAATTCTTGGATGAGAAAATGAGCTAAGTGTGCACTGTATGCGTGAATGGCTAGGAAAATTTGGGGAAAAACTGATGTATCTTATTTGAGCACAGTCCACACTAGTTGTAAGGATTGAACATGAATGAATATTATAAGAATCCAATTGTTGTGGACGTATCCCAGTTCCAGGTGAACCACGTTAAATATCCATGTCATGATGTATGTTTTGATGTATTTATTTTATGTTATGTTTATGGCATACATGTAATCCATGGATGCATAAAATGAATATGTAGCTGATGGCCCCATGCACATGTTGAATGGTTAAGTAAGATAAATTTATCATATGTTATGGTGTTGTTATGATTTCACGTACATGGTATATTGCATGTTGAATGAATGTTAAGTAAGAATGAATGTTAGAATGGTCTCCATTCCCTTCATGACTGTGAAATCCTGGTTCGTGCAGTCCCCATAGGTACCTCAGGTGAGACTTCACCTGCTTATGGGTGATGTCGAAAGGGTCGGTATCTTGGGATTTGTTGGTGAATTAATATTGAACCCCCAGTCTTCCCACTATGCGCCAGCAAATAGTTTCGTTGTTGGGACATAGGTATGCGACTGGGGGGATGTGGAGAGCTACTTAGGAGGAGATTGAACAATGGTTGGACCCGAAGAAGATTGAGTTTTCTGTAGATCATAATAAGAATCCACAGATCAATGCAGAGAAATGGATACACAAGTATGTTTTTACATATTTGCATGAAAGTTTCTTTTCTGTTTTTTCAAATATTTTAGCAGAGTGGATCCAAAGATTAGTTGAACAGATAAAAAAAATTCGTATTGTTGTTCTGAGAAATTGGATTCCCGAGTTAATTAGGAAAGTCAATTCTATAAGAAATTGGGTATCATGCATAGTATATTATTGGATGGAAAGTGTGTTGGGAGGTTACATTACTGAATTTTCCATAGATTGTACTAAGTCATATAGCGTTACTGAAAGTGAATTGTTTAAGGGACCACGTGGAATATACCTAAAGTCACTATATACTTGGATTAATATGTTTTTGTGCGATAAGGGAGTTATGAAAATGGAATCTGATTGATAAGCACCTTCGTGCACATAGGGGGACTAGGGGATAACTAGGGTATGGTCTGAGCATAAAGAGGGATGAAGAGAAGGAATGAAGAACATATGGGCTGAGGATGCTAAAAGAAGAAGAGTGTGCGATGAATGAAGAGATTGGAGTATTGTGCAATGATAAGAGATTTAGACTGAGAAAGAAGAGGATTGTGGTTGAGAGAGAGGAGAAGAACAACGAGATCGAGGAAAGAGACAATGGTGTAATACTTAATATTAAAGGAATTCTATGAACATAATAAAATATCCCCCATCTTAGTTATGTAGAAGAAGGTCCCACTCAGATCAGACTCCGTGTTGAACCCACAACCCCGTGTGAATCACCAAGAATAGAGGTAAGATATGAATCTTTGTCAATTCTAGTTAGTGAAGGGAGTAAATATAGTAGTAAAACTAGTCAGATTAGTGGAAATAATATGCAGAGTTAGAATCAGTTAGTGTTATCAGGAAATAATACCGCACAAAACATGATGGTAGGAGTAGATCCTACTTTAAGAATGCATGTCTTCTGTGGAGCGGGGAAAGAGGATCCAAAACAACATTTTTTCATTTGTGAGACAATATGGATTGTGAAGAATGTCCAAGATGATGATGCAAAGATTGTGCAGTTCGAAACAACATTCAAAGATTGCGCATTATTATGGTACATCAAATATCAGACTACTACACTTGCAGGACAAACTAAAACATTGGCATAGTTAAGGAAAACTCTATTGAAAGAGTTCCAGAAACCTAAATTTGAGTCACAGGTCATTACAGAGATGAAGGAGATCAAGAATATAATGAATGAATCAATGTGGGACTATGATCAAAGATTTAAGATACTAAAGGATCGATTGGTATTCCAAATTCCAGATGAACAACATAGAGAGTGGTTTATTGTAGGATTGTTTCCGCATATACGCTACCCTTTGACGCAGCTAAATATCATGTTATAGCTATAAGCCTTAGAAATTGATATGAAATTAGAAGCATCCCCGACCAAAGAAAATGGCGCAGGGATGGTTCAAGTACATTCACAGTTAACAACGTTGACTATCAGTTGAAGGAAATTTTGAAAGGAAAATAAAAGAATGAAGAGGTCTGGTTTATCACATGTAGAATAGAAGGTCACGATAAGAATGAATGTCCAATGTTTCAAAAATATTTGAATACAATAGCTCTGAATCCATTAGGGGTATGGTGTGGGATTTTTAAGATGATGGGTCACCACCCTACTACTTTCTCGTTGATGCATAAGTACCAAAGTATTGTGAGAAACCTGTTTTTAAAATTTTTCAAGTCTATTGAACATGAAGAGATGATTTATCATGCATTTGATTTGATGAGAGAGTGCACTACAGACGCATATAGAGTCCAGGGAGAAGAAAGGAGGATCCCCATATTATAATACTCCAAGAGGTTATAATCAAGTAGGAAGAGAAGGGTTCAAAGGCCATGGAAGAGGAGGATTCGAGAGAGGTAGAGGAACTATTATATGTTCTAACTATAATCAACCTAGACATTTAGCACGAAACTACCCGAATCCCTGAACAACATGCACGTATTGTAAATAACTAGACCATGCAATGGAGGATTGTCCACAGTTGATCGTGAAATGTCAAGAAAAGAGGAATGCAAATGCACATATGATAGCAATAGAGGCATATAATGAACAACCTAATATAGTAGTGGTTACTTGCGGAGGAACCAGAACCATAGATGATGCGACATATCAAGGAAATAGAAACCACCATTAGGTTAGGAAAGTAGCAAAGCCTCTGCCATTGTTTGACACTAGAAAGGAAAAATACACATATACACAAGCAAGGAAGGAAGTAATAGGAGCATAATAGATAGCATCGACTTTGACCATTCCACCTTTGTATGTTAGACCACCAATGTATGATATGCCACTAGTCTATGACCATTCCGAAAGGCAGATTGACAAGGTAAGCACTTTGAATATTTTCTGAATTTTTTTTTATAGTTAGTGAAAGATGAGTCTTCTTTGAGTATGTTGCACATAATGATTGACCATTGCACACAATAGAAAGAGATACCTGTCGCACACCAAGTAGTTAACCAGGTGCATCATAAGAAGAGAATGAATAGGGAGTTTCAACTCAACGTGTAGATAGGAAACTATGACATGGACAATATTATTTCGGATCTAGGCTCCGATGTGAATGTCATCCCGAGGCAGACTTGGGAGATGATGTGTCAGTCGAAGTTAATTCGGTCACCTGTCTAGTTGAGACTAGAAAATCAACATAATATCATCTCAATTGGAAGGTTGACATGGGTATGTGTTAGCATTGATGGAGTGTGAAACTTGGCCGATTTTGAAGTGATCGAGATAGTAAATGGAAGCACTCCTTACCCAGTACTCCTTGGACTTGATTATGCCTTTGAAAATCAAACTGTCATTGGCATGGAGAAGATACATACGATATTTGAAGTATAAGACTTGAAGGTTACTGCACCGTTGGATCCTACTGAAGGAAGAAATGTAGAACCAATAAATGGAAATAGCTTGACAACCTTTATAACATGACTGTGTGGATAGACGATTATGTGAACCATACAATTGATGTTGTACTTAGTTGGAGAATTATTAGTTCATGCACGTCAAATTCAGAAGAAGCTTTTGAGAATTGACAACAGGGATTGCATGAAGTGTCCACAAGGAAATGTGCAACGTGCTTGGATTACCCACACATTGTGATGGATTGGAATTGAAGTATGTGATCCTCCAAGGTATGACGA
This sequence comes from Picea engelmannii, assembly GCA_009831015.1. NCBI lineage: Eukaryota > Viridiplantae > Streptophyta > Pinopsida > Pinales > Pinaceae > Picea > Picea engelmannii. The sequence goes on along the minus strand of ML781847.1, from coordinate 386,290 downwards.
GCTAACCGATGTAGCTTCTTTTATAAGATAATTTGAATTGCAATTATCATATCAACATATATTATTAGCGTTAGATGTCACACTGAAAGTGACCCCGACAAGATGGTGGGCTATGCATTAGGATGGAATAAGAGATTGGAAACAATGTAGAAGACTACTACAATTTAGGTTCAGGACATAGAATGAAGATACTATGCAAAAGTATACAAGATTGAGCTGTCTGATGGAGCATGTTTGTTAGGGTCCTAACCCGTATATATGTAGAAAAATATATTTGGATGTAATAAAGGTCAATATTAATAAGGCCTTTCAATAAAATAGAATAAGGCGGATGTAAGAAGACGTAATAAAAGCTTCCACTTCTAGAAGGATCTTCCTCTAGATGCTTATTTTTAGTATAAATAGGAGTTGAGGGTATGAGAACTCGAGCTTGGATATTATTGTAATATATCTCTACTCAACTGGAGGTTTCCCCCTCGAAGAGGCTCCTAAACATTGCTTTTAGATTCAAAGTGTTATTTCTGTTGTTATTCTTATATCATTTCAGTGTTATTGTGGTGAATGTTCTGGTTATATTGTTGTTATTCTGCCATTACTAGCATTTTATTTCTATTCTGCATACATTTTATATCTGGTATATTACAAGTGGTATCAGAGCACTTTCCTTGGCAGAAAGTGTGGTTTAATTTTTTGTTCAGGGTAGAGACGTACTCTGGCGTCTTTAAGCCACAAAGATCTGTCGTTATGCACATAAACCCACAGTTGAGGGATTCATACACGCAGGAAATACAAGTGGTACTTAAGCACACATTTGTTGGCCACCCTTGTAACCCCTGTTGGTACCCCTTCCAGTGGTAGCGCATTAGACAACACCTGTGTACGGATCGACCTATATTACCTGAATCCCTCTTTAGATAAACCGATGGGCCGCCTGACTGCTATAGTGTCACCGAGAACAACACTTGGGAAGATACTCTCTAGTACCTTGGTAGTCGAGTAGTACGGCTAAGGGTACGGTCTATCCTCCTTAGTTAATGCCCTGAGATATTGGGCCGAGTACTACTGTTGGACCCCACACGTATATCAAAGAGCTATAGCATAGGGAAAACCCTTGTCTATAGAACCCTTGAATACCTAACCCTTGGGGACAGAAACATAAACAAATTAAAACAGACAAGATCTATTGCCGCGCAACTATGTTCGGGTTGCCAAGTAAATACACATTTCTTTCTGGTTAAGCATTTAGGCATTTCCTCTCTGCAGTATTCTTCAGACCAGAGTATAACTCCGTAAAAAAAATAAAAAAAAGTCTGGAATTTTTTTCACCATTATTTCAGACCTATTCCATTGGATTCATCTCTTCGCCCTTATCACATTCATCCATATCATTTTTTTCGGCAAATTGTTTTTACCCCACCCTCCACTTTTCAGTTCCCCCATCCTCATGGCCCATACTCATAGCCAAGACTTGGAAGATTGCTTCAACACGTTGCAATCTAGTCTCATTGAGACCCAATAAGAAGTGAAACAACTCAGTGCCAATGTTTCCGCCATCAATACAACCATGCATTCCTCAATTGGTGAAATCAAACAAGACCTCACCACCCATCTTGAATCAGTCTTTTTGGCACTTTTCACCAAACTGCATATCCCTATAGATAACCCTTCCTTTTCCTCACCCCCACATACTGAAGGTGACCATTCCTCTCATTCCCATATCTTGTAGAACCATCATTTTCAATGTGACCTACGCCTTCCACGGGTGGATGTGACCAAATTTGATGGCTCGAACCCCACTGGTTGGGTAACCCAAATGGAACATTACTTCTCTTTGTACAACATTACATATGACTTGGCCAAACTCTGGTATGGTGTTCTCCATCTAGATCAAGAACGTTGGCAATGGTGGCAATGGAGAAAAAATTCTCGTCAAGGGTATATTGCTTGGACACAATTTGTGGCAGAGATTTATGAACGCTTTGACACTGACACCAACCATTTGGGTCATTTGAAAAAGCTGAAACAATTAGGAACAATGGAAGAATTTATATCTTCCTTTGAGCGCCTGGATTTTAGAATAGAGGACATGTCTGATGCCTTTTTCTGAGAGTGTTTTATCAGTGGCCTCAAGGATGAAATTCGGGCCTGTTAAGAACCAAATACCAATATAGCATAGAAAAACCTTAGAAAAAGTACTCAACGCCTTGAAAAAGAGATAACTTCAGATAATAATCCTCTTCAAGAGGGCAACCTCCTTTTAACCCACTTAAATGTTCAAGTACAAGATGATTCAAAATGAAAATGTCTCATTGGTATATATATATGAGACTAGGAGGTATAATTACAACTAATGGCCTAAAGCCGAGATAAATAAAATAACATTACTAATATCATATACCCCAATTAAGGGGTAATGAGCCAATATTAGGGCTTAACATGCCCCTCCCCTTGAGACAAGTGTTGTCCGCAATGCTTGAGTAACTCTGGATGCTTCTGTATAAAATACTTATCTTCCCAAGTGGAATCTTCAGCCGGTAGTTTCCTCCATTTAATGGGATACCCTGAAATGGATCTATTCCTCAGTTGGCGAATTCTTGTGTCAGTGATGGATTAAGCTTCCAATATGATTTTTCCTTCCTCATCAAGTGTTACACATAAAAAATACTCACTTTGATAGTGTCACAAGTGTCATCATTACAAAGGTCGCAAGTGTCGCATTTTGCTCACAAGTGTCGCAAGTGTCAGGGAAGCATACTGCCATGATGCCTATGTCGTGCCTATAACGACATGAGAAGGACACTGAAAACACCTCAAAAATTTGATTTGGAAGAGGAGAAATGAGTCAACAGGCTCATGAACCTTTTTCCATCTGAAAACACTCAAAAAACTAAGCTTTTGAAGGAGAGCGCTCCCCTATACCTCTTCTGGGAGTGCTGGTGCTCCCCCTTACACTGTCTGAGAGCGTTATAAAGCTTCTTTGGCCCTTCTGAGGGAGCGTTGGTGTCTTTAGGAGTGCTGGAGCCCCCCTTAAGCCTACTGGGGAGTGCTATAGCACTCTGATGGCCCTTTTGAGGGAGCGCTGACTATTCTGGGTAGTAGTTAAGTTGTTGAGATGAATGGGGGAAAGATATTTTCATTCTTGGAAGGCAGTTGGATTCGAATCCCTAGTCCAGCCATGATCTTAGGGTAGATCCTCAACTGAAGGAGGAAAATACTCACCATCCCCAAGGATATCTCAAGTGGTTAAAGCCTCTCCAAGGCTATATAAGCAAGCTTTCTAATGGTGAAAGAGGACTGAAAAAGAAGAATCACACCAAACTTATGATCTTATAAGTGGTGCTGGAACATAGATATTTTGGAAGCAAGAGACCTATGATATCATAGGGAGCAATCGGTGAAGCTGTCATCATTCGGATCCTAGATATTTTGAGCAAGGGATAGACAAGGAGGACTTGACAAAACTGTTGCAATTCATCTATGGCTGTAAGCAATGTTTTGTCCTCATTAATATAATTTGCTTGGCCTGTTTCTTTCTAATTCGTGTTCAATCTCACATGAATTTGTCTCTTTAGTAGATAGACCTATTTCAGACTAATCTTGATAGAGTAGGAAGTGGTCGTACTTTGTTTGTCTACAGGGCTTATCGAAGAGCGAAAGATTGGAGCTCAACTCAGAGCGCCCAGGGACAAACACTGGAAAAAGGTACTTCTTTTCTCCTTCCTCCTCGTACATTAGTTTGTATAGATATGAAAGGAAGTCAGTGCCCATGTTAAGTGTCTTCTGTCTTAAGAGTTAAGAGTCTAGCTCTCAAGAGGAGATCTACCTGTCAGCAGGGAGATTTTCCTTCAACAGAAACTGGCGACTTCGCTAGGGATGAATCATAAATTTCTTAGTTTTGTTTTTCCTCATAGGCCTTGTCTTACCCTTTATGTTCTTAGGCCTTATTCACCCCTTCATATCTGATTTCACTTTCTTATTGACTCTTCACCCCATCACACTCAACTTGACTGCCAAAATTTGATCAAAATTTTGGGTTTTTGGACATTTTTATGAGTTTTTTGAGCCTGGCGCCCCCCTGCCCATGTTAGCAGAGCACCAAAACTCCATGGAAGTGTTAGATAGAGCTCTATAATGATCTGGTAGCCTTTACACCAGAGAACCATCCCTTTTTTTCTCAAAATCTCTTCCAAAATTGCATTTTTTGGAGGTCCAGACCCTGTCTGTTCATTTGCTGAGCTGCCTTGTGATTTAATGCTTCTTATTTTGACCTTTGACATGCTTCCTCCTGAGAAATAAACACCTTGTTGTTCATATTTTATGCCCTTCTTCATTATTTTTGAGTTTTTGCTGTTGAAAGCTTGAAATCGATCCCCTGCTTTCTTCTCTCCTATCCGACTGAGCGAGAACTCTAGTGAAGGACATTTGAAGTCTGTGCCTCTTCTCATTTGGTTCTTTGAGGTCATCTGATACAATATCTTTCTCCTTCCTTTTGTGTTTTTGGTTTTCTTTCTCTTGTTTGATTGTAAAAGGGTGTGTTGTTTGTGCGAAATCTGCATTTTCTTGTCTGAATCTCCTTGATCTGAAAAGGTAGTTGGAAGGACAAGTTTTTCATTGAATTGATCATCATTCGCATGAAAACGACAAAAGTACATCTTAATGATTAGTTTGCATATTAGTTTTCATTTATGAAATGTTGTAGCATCATACTGGATTTGATTGAGAACAAAATTGATTGAGGGCATTCCTTATCAAGTGTTTGTTAGTGAAAATGACTCTTCCTCTTTCCCTTAAATAGGTATTCATTGAAAAGAAATGATTGCTTATCATATTTCATGCATATTTTTGGAAATTGAGTCATCATTCCATCAGTTTCACTTTCATACACCCTCTGAGTAAACAACAACCATTAAAATCAATGCTTAACTAAAATTTA